>MU691992.1:794-57777 GCA_026770625.1 Nicotiana glauca
TGTTCTCCAGGTGGGCGCCTGATTGCTGAAACTTGAGATGTATTCCCTTGTTCTCCAGGTGGGCACCTGATAGCAATAAAATAAACAAACAAAGAAAAATTTTTTGCCCCAGTTTGGTAACTGAGTGCAGCATGTGATAAAATATAAAAATTGAAACCTAAAACTTGAATTGTACTTCCCTTGTTCTCCAGGTGGGCGCCTGACCGCTGAACTTGAAACGTATTCCCTTGTTCTCCAGGTGGGCTCCTGATTGCTGAAACTTGAAAAGTATTCCCTTGTTCTCCAGGTGGGATCCTGACTGCAACGCTTGAAAAGTATTCCCTTATTCTCCAGGTGGGCTCCTGACTGCAACAAAATAGAAAAACAAAGAAAATTTTTGCCCCAGTTTGGTGTCTGGGACATCATGTTATCAAATATTATAATTAATAGCTAAAATTTGAATTGTACTTCCCTTGTTCTCCATGTGGGCTCCTGATTGTTGAAAAGTATTCCCTTGTTCTCCAGGTGGGCTCCTGATTGCTGAGTTTGAAAAGTATTCCCTTGTTCTCCATGTGGGCTCCTGATTGCTGAATTTGAAAAGTATTCCCTTGTTCTCCAGGTGGGCTCCTGATTGCAACAAAACAGACAAAACGAAGAAAAATTTCTTCCCAGTTTGATGACTGGGCACGTTATGTTACCAAATATTAAAACTTGAAAGATAAAATTTACATTATACTTCCCTTGTTCTCCAGGTAGGTGCCTGATTGCTGAAATTTGAAATTTATTCCCTTGTCCTCCAGGTGGGCTCCTGATGGGAACAAAAATTGACAAAGAAAATTTTCTACCCCTGTCTTAATCAAAGAAAGATTTGTTATCATAAAATGGTGGTTAGCTGCTGGCATTCTTGTTGGGTATGTTCCTGCTTCCGGCTCTGCTCCAACTTGTTTCCCTGGACTTGGTTTGAAATGCCTCGACTTCCTGAATGACTTTCAACCCCCTGACTTTAATGACCCAAATGTTTTATCCCGTATTGCTGTTCTGTGTTTCTGACCTCTCTTTTTGAAACTTTGCTTCTCCCCCGCAATTATCTGATTAACCCACCGATGGAACTCCAGTGGTCCTTCATGTCTTACTTTTCTTTTGATATATTCCGGCCCTATTGCGCTGTAAAACTGGGAAGCTGGTAGTTGGCCTTGATATCCTTCCTTTTTGTTTTTGAATAGAGCTGACACTGAAACATCTTACAGACAGACATCAAGAGGATGAAATTCAATGACCTCGAAAGTTAAGGATAGAAAGACTCTGAAAACGGATGATTTGTAATGAAGAGAAGAGGATAGGACTTATCTGAGTGGAACGGCTGGTACCATTGATCATGTCATGCATTTTGGATTAACCAGCCTAGTCTGCACAACCAATCAGCATTCAGTTGCCACATTTGTTGTTCCCGACTTGCATAACCTGACTTTCACCAAAAACCCAAACCTTGCTCGTTTTGCCATGTTTTGAGCTGCTTTCAACCATAGACTTGTTTCATTTGCCTATCTGAAAACTCATCTTCGCCTTACGGTGCCCGTGAGGGTTTTCACCGACAAGACTCTCTCATTTTTGATATCTCTCAAAGCTCACTTCGCCTTACGGTGCCCATGAGGGTTTTCACCAATAAGACTCTCTCATTTTGATTTCTCTCAGCTCACATCGCCTTATGGTGCCTGTGAGTGTTTTCACCAAAAGGACTCTCTCATTTTCGCTATTTCTCTTCTGGTACCAGAGTGTTGCCCCCAACATGAATCACTTCACCATCTTGCATTGGCATTTCTTGAAGATTGATCGGAAGGTCTTTCTTTAGACCATAATGTGACTTTTGGATAGGGTTAGAAACAAGGGTATAGAGGCTCAAAATAATTCAATCATGAGGTTAACATTACAACTTTCGGAATCAGATTTCTTACAACAATCACAACTTCTGCCCCAGTTCCTTTCCTGGGGGTCCTTGGATTTTTATTTTGGTGTGACTGAACCTCAGAGAGAGGCTGCCTACGTACCCTTTCGGGATCAAGTCAAACGTAGTTCAGGGCATAGGAATTACTTTTTTGTTGTGATCTATCCTTTCTTCCATCTTTCTTTCTTTCTTCTTTTCAGTTTTTATTTTCTTCTTTTTTTTTCTTTTTTCCTGTTTTGTTTTTTTTCTTCTTTTTTTCTCTTTTTTTTCTTCTTTTCTTTTCCTTCTCTTTTCTCTTTTTCCTTCTATTTCCTTTTCCTTTTCTTTTCTACTTCTCTCCTTTTGGACTGTTTTTCTCTTGTTTCTCTGTCGAGTTTCCCCGCTCGGGATTCTGAGTTTTGTTATTAATTCCGAAAGAGGGGTACGAAAGAAAATAGAATAAGGCTCAAAGGGATAACAAAGGATAAAGTGTTTGGATAGCAGAACAAAATGCCTTCGTCATTTCAATCTCAAAACATGACAAATACAATTAGGTATATTTAGATAAAGAAATCATACATGGTATTGCTTGACTGCATCAGAGTTGATAGCCATTTATACACATTTCCCTTCCACATCTGTTAGATATAATGCACCATTGGACAACACTCGGGTTACAACAAATGGCCCCTGCCAGTTGGGGGCGAACTTTCCTTTCGCCTTAGCCCAGTGAGGTAGGATACGCCTCAACACCAATTGCCCTACTTCAAACTTCCGCGGACGCACCTTCTTGTTATATGCTCTTGTCATTCTCTGTTGGTATAACTGTCCATGACATACTGCCGCCAATCTCTTTTTATCAATCAAGCTCAATTGTTCCAAGCGAGCTTTGACCCACTCATCATCGTCAATTTCCGCTTCAGCGATAATCCAAAGGGATGGTATTTCAACCTCTGTGGGTATTACCGCCTCCGTACCATATAACAATGAATAAGGAGTCGCCCCTACTAAAGTGCGAACAGTAGTGCGATAGCCTAACAGGGCAAAAGGTAACTTCTCATGCCATCGCCTGGACCCTTCCACCATTTTCCGAAGTATCTTCTTGATGTTCTTATTAACTGCCTCTACCGCTCCATTCTCCTTAGGACGATATGGGGTGGAATTGTGGTGCGTGATCTTAAACTGCTGACATGTCTCTGCCATCAGATGGCTATTGAGATTGGCACCATTGTCTGCGATAATTACCTTCGGGATTCCGAATCAACAAATGATATTCGAATGCACAAAATCGACCACTGCCTTCTTGGTCACCGATTTGAAAGTTTTCACCTCAACCCACTTAGTGAAATAATCAATGGCTACCAAAATAAACCTGTGCCCATTGGACGCCGCTGGCTCGATTGGCCTAATTACATCCATCCCCGAAGCAACGAAGGGCCATGGTGCCAACATTGTATACAATTCAGATGGTGGAGAATGAATCAAATCTCCGTGTACCCGACATTGATGACACTTGTGCACGAAACTGATACAATCCCGTTCCATAGTAAGCCAATAATAACCTGCTCGGAGAATCTTCTTCGCCAACACATATCCACTCATATGAGGTCCACAAACTCCCGCATGTACCTCAGTCATGATAGCTGTAGCCTGTTTAGCATCCATGCACCTCAATAAACCAAGATCTGGAGTTCTTTTGTACAACACTCCTCCACTGAAGAAAAATCCGCTTGCCAAGCGTTTAATCGCTCTCTTTTGATCCCCCGTGGCCTGTGCTGGATATACTCCCATCCTGAGGTATTCTTTCACATCATGAAACCACGGATCACCATCAAGCTCTTCTTCTACCATGTTATAATAGGCATGCTGATCTCGGACCTGAATCTGTAACGGGTCCACATAAGCCTTATCTGGATGATGCAATATCGACGCCAAAGTGGCCAAAGCGTTAGCAACTTCATTATGAATCCTTGGAGTATGCCTGAAATCTATTGACTGAAACCGTTGACAAAGTTCATGCAAACATTGTCGGTACGGCATGAGCTTTAAGTCTCGTGTCTCCCATTCTCCCTGAATTTGGTGCACCAAAAGATACGAGTCGCCCATGACCAAGATCTCCTGGACACCCATGTATATAGCCAACCTCAAACCCAAGATACCTGCCTCGTATTTATCCATGTTATTGGTGCAGTAGAAGCGAAGTTGAGCTATAACAGGTTAGTGTTGCCCTGTCTCAGAAATAAGTACTGCTCCTATCCCAACGCCTTTGGTATTGTCAGCCCCATCAAAGAACAACTTCCAACCCGGTTTTTTTACTTGTTCTGATTCCTCGACGTGCATTGTCTCCTTATCAGGGAAGTATGTCTTCAAAGTTTCATATTTATCACCAACTGGGTTTTCAGCTAAATGATCAGCCACTGCTTGTGCTTTCATCGCAGTACAGGTCACGTAGACAATATCAAATTCCGTGAGCAAGATTTGCCACTTCGCGAGCCTCCCTATGGGCATGGGCTTCTGAAAAATGTACTTCAATGGGTCCAACCGCGAGATGATATAGGTGGTATATGATGACAAGTAATGTTTCAATTTTTGCGCTACCCAGGTTAAAGCACAACACGTCCTCTCAAGCTAAGTGTACTTTACCTCATAAAAATGTGAACTTCTTGCTGAGGTAGTAAATCGCCTGCTTTTTCTTTCCTGTGACGTGATGCAGCCCCAGTACACAACCAAAAGAGTTATCCAAAACTGTCTGATAGAGGATCAAAGGTCTTCCCGGCTCTGGTGGAACCAACACAGGTGGACTGGCCAAATACTCCTTAATCTTGTCAAATGCTGCCTGATATTCATCCGTACATTTGATCGCAACATCTTTCTTTAGTAGCTTAAAAATAGGCTCGCAAGTTGTCGTAAGCTGGGCAATAAACCTACTGATATAATTCAACCGGCCGAGCAAACTCATCACCTCTTTCTTGCTTTTTGGCGGTGGTAACTCAAGAATGGCTTTGATTTTGGACGGGTCTAACTCAATACCGTGTCGACTTATCATGAACCCCAACAACTTCCCCGACGGAACTCCAAATGCACACTTCGCTGGATTAAGCTTGAGGTTGTACCTGCGGAGCCTCTGGAAAAACATCCTCAAGTCTTTGACTTGGTCACATTGCTTCCTTGACTTTATGATCACGTCGTCTACATAGGCCTTAATTTCCGATGTATCATATCATGGAACATGGTAGTCATCGCACTTATATATGTTTCCTCTGCGTTCTTCAACCCAAATGGCATAACCCTATAACAATACGTCCCCCAAGGCATGATGAATGCCGCCTTTTCCGCATCTTCCTCATCCATCAAAATCTGGTGATAGCCCGCATAACAATCCACGAAGGAACCAATCTCATGTTTGACACAATTATCAATCAATATATGGATGTTTGGCAATGGGAAGTTATGTCTTGAGCCGAGGGTCTCCTGGAAACAGCTTCTCTACCCCCCGGGGTAGGGGTAAGGTCTGCGTACATATTACCCTCCCCAGACCCCACTTATGGGATTATACTGGGTTGTTGTTGTTGTTGTTGTTGTGGCAATGGGAAGTTATATTTTGTAATCGCCTTATTGAGATCATGGTAATCAACACACACTCTGGTCTTTCCATCCTTCTTTGGTACAGACACAACATTAGCTAACCAGGTGGGGTACCGGGTGACCCTGATGACCTTTGCATCAAACTGCTTGGTGACCTCTTCTTTGATTTTCACACTGATATCTGTTTTGAATTTCCTCAGCTTCTACTTGACGGGAGGGCATACCGGGTCGGTGGCCAATTTGTGGACCACCAAATCAGTACTTAAACCCAACATATCATCATATGACCATGCAAAGACATCTTTGTAATCAAACAACGCTTTGATTATCTATTCCCTGAGCGGAGCATCCAAATAGACACTTATTTTTGTTTCCCGAACATTCTCCTGATCCCCTAAATTGATTGCCTCTCTGTCATTCAGATTAGGTTTGGGTTTTTCCTCAAATTGACTTAATTCTTTACTAATTTCTTCAAAGGCTTCCTCGTCATCATATTCTACCTCGTCATCACACTCAATTTCTTATATTACTATTTCACATTGATAATCAAGACTAGGCCGAAGACTCCTCATGCATGACACATAAGTGAAACCAGCATAAAAGGGACTGTACAAGAGAGAAAAGAAAGACAAAATAAAGGCTATCAGGAATGAAAAAGGAAGGAAATTGCATTTCATTCAAATTGTAAGATAACAAGGTTTAACTCATCCAAACGGATGGAACATAGCATCCTAATTACAACCTTTGAAATAATCCAGATTAAACTGAAAGGAAAATCAAAACTAACTACCACGACTCCCTCCAGCTAGGAAGAGGAGTAGCTTCCCAATTATTAAGCTTTGCATGGGCCCTCACGAACTGCACATCTACTTTGCTTGGACCTTCGCCTGCCTCCACCACATTCACATCGTCAAACAGCTTTTTAAACCTCTAAATCAGTTCCTTGTCGGGTTCTATCACCACAGAATTAAGCATTGCCATTGCTGGGCACCTCTTAGTACCAGGTCGGACAAAGGAACGGGATAGGTGGGGTATGGGTTTTGGAAGGGTCCATGCTCCTTTTTTCATCTTCTTAGCTCGCCTTATGTCAGCAGTAGTGGGCTTAAAGCCTAAACCAAAGGTATCCCGGTTTCCAGGAAGAGATACCGGCTGTATGAAGCCCTGTAACGAAGAACCCAAGCCTTTTCTAGGTAAGAGTCCATTCTTTATCATTTACGAAGACACCATGATAGATGCAGCAGCTACCCTGGGCACATGAATACACTCTCCTTCCGAGATCTTTGCAACGGATACTGTATCCAAGACTTGGTAAACCCATGGACCTTTGTCGTCCTCAGCTTCGTCGAAATGCATAATGGTATTACATGAACTATCCTCTCCGTGCACAACAACTTCTTGCCGGTCCCACTCGAATTTGATCATCTGATGCAGGGTAGACGGCACTGCTTTTGCTGCATGAATCCAAGGTCGGCCCAGCAAGAGATTGTAAGAAGCGACCACGTCGAGCACCTGGAACTCCATAGTAAATTCAACTGGTCCTATTGTCAGATCCAACATAATATCCCCAACTGTGTCCTTTCCTCCTCCATCAAATCCCCGCACGCAGATTCTATTCTTCTGTATCCTTTCCATGTCCACTTTTAACTTTTCCAGGGTGGATAGAGGACAAATATTTGCACTGGACCCATTATCGATTAACATCCAAGTGACCACTGAGTCTTCACATTTCACTGTGAGGTAAAGTGCTCTATTATGCTCAGTGCCCTCCAAAGGCAGCTCATCATCGGAAAATGTAACCCTGTTGACCTCGAAAATTTTGTTCGCTATTTTCTCCAGACGATTTACAGAGATCTTATCCAGAACATGGGCTTCGTTCAGAATCTTCATCAGTGCCCATCCGAATGGATCAATAAAAACAACAATGAGATTTGTGCCAGGGTTTTCCTCAACTGTTCCACAATGGAATAATCTTTTGCCTTCATCTTTTTTAAGAATTCTTCAGCCTCTTCTTCAGTCACGGCCCTTTTTACTGGTGCTGGATTATCCTTGGCTGCTTTAAACTTTCTCCGCTCTTCAGGGGCAAAGCATCTCCCTGAAGGATTCAGCCCATGGGTTTCACAAACTTCTTCTTTAACTTATTTCCCTTTGTACGTCACAGTCACTGGCCGTAATTCCACGGGACGGTCTTTTTACTGACTATTGGCAATTGAGTTACTGGCTTGATGATAACCGGCTCCGTGTGAGCCCCTTTCACGATTACAAAAGGCTTGCTATGCTCCCGGTACCACCACTTTGGCTGGTTCTTGTTTTACTGCATCACTGTTCAACGGCTCCTTCTTTATCACCCCCACCGGTTTCCTAACTATCTCTCCTTCCTTGATCACTTCTTTCCCACTGGTTGGTTTCTCATGTGACCTGTCTTCACCAGCCTTGATCATCATCATGGTTTGTGATGGCTTCTTAGATTCCCCCTTTTGCACTAGCTTAATCATATGAGTCTCATGATGGGTTGGCAATGGATTCTGCGTGATGTTAGGCGTCTATGGAGCCTGTACCTCAATTCAGCGGGTATCAATGAGCTCCTGGATGGCCGTTTTCAAATGCCAGCACTTCTCTGTATCATGCCCTAGGGCACCCGAGCAATACTCACAATTCACCGAGTGGTCTAGGTTCTTTGGGGAAGGATTTGGCAATTTGGGTTCAATTGGATTTAACATGCCCAACTGTCTCAATCTGTGGTATAGGCTGGTATAAGATTCTCGTAACAGAGTGAAAGTCTTCTTCTTCTGCAACCTATCATTCTTGGAAGCAAGGTTGGGTCGAAAACCAGGTCCAATGGGATTTTTTTAGGCTCTTGGAGGTGGGTAGGCATTTTGAGTGTGGTAAGTATTTTGTGGGGTGGGTGCACGCCATGGCGCCTGAGGTTGAGGGTATATTTGGGCATGGTGAACAGAGAAGTGGGGGGAAGGAAGTGGGTAATAGTGTTGTGGCGGGCCATATGGGTTGTATGGGTAGGTTTGGGGATGGGGGCGTGGTTGATGATAATATGGTGATGGACCCCTGGACCAAGCTCTTGATTCTACTGCTGTAACCTCTTCCTTTTTCTTTTTTCCCAATACCCCTCCAGTGCCGCTCTGGATGGCCTGGGTTGTTGCTTTAATCGCCGAATAGCTCATAATTTTGTTAGTCTTGAGACCCTCTTCCACCATACTTCCCATTTTCACTACCTCATTAAACGTTTTCCCAACTTCCAACACCAGATGACTATAATAAGTAGGCTCAAAAGCCTACAGAAAATAATCGACCATCTCGCCTTCCTTCATTGGAGGATCAACTCTGGCGGCCTGTTCTCTCCATCGAAAACCGTACTCTTTGAAGCTTTCCCTTTGCTTCTTCTCAATTTTGGTCAATGACAGCCGGTCCAGGACGATCTCTAAGTTGTACCAAAAATGGCTTGCGAATGCCTGGTCCAAATCATCTCATGTGTACCATCAAGCATGATCTTGCCGCATGTACCATCCCAAAGCGGCACCACTTAGACTTTGACTAAAGTATGCCATCAATAACTCATCCCTTTCCCCAGTGCCTCTCATTTTACTGCAAAATCCCCGCAGATGGGCTACTTGGTCACCATGTCCGTCATACAGATCAAACTTGGGTAATTTGAATCCTGCGGGTAATTGGACGTCAGGAAACAAGCACAAGTCCTTGTAGACCACACTCACTTGCCCTCCTAGGCCTTGTATATTTCTGAATGATTGCTCCAAGCTTTTCACCTTTCATATCATCTCCTCCTGCTTAGGGTTTTTAGGAGGCTTCTCTTCTTCAGCTGAGATATCCAGACGGGGAGTGTAAGGATATGGTTTTGGCGATTTGAAGGTGGATTCCGGTGGGTAATAGTGGGATTCCTGGGTTTGAAACAGGGGTTCACTAGAAGATCTATGTAATGTGGCGGGTAGAGGAGCCACAAACACGGGAGTGGTTGGAGGTGGAGGGCATGGAATTTGTTTGGGTGGTGGGGGTGGTGGTGTTTGGGAAGTAGTTGCATAGTATTGCTGGTAAGCAGGGTAGGTCGGAGAGGAATTAACTGTAGGAGGATCTTGTGGCTGAGCTAATAGTGGGATGTAGGCAGGGTTAGCAGGATAAGCTGGTAGTGGGTGTCCCTTTGCCCAAGCCTGGTACATTTTGGCCATCTGTTGCTTCAATTTATACATCTCCTCTTTTATGGCGTTGACATCCACAACTTCTTCCTCCCTATACGGGTTGATGATGCTCGCTTCTAACTCTTGGTTGACCATTTTTGATTTATCTTTAGAACGGGTGTTGTATGGGTGGGTTGCCAGAATGCCAGTCAACTGAACCACTTGCTTGAAATCATCAGCAACAACAACGTTGTTAGTGGTTAGGGTATTAACGAATAGATAACCGCACATTTGGGGCATGAATGAACCTAGGAAATTAATGGTTTCTAGCATGGATTTGCTCGACCGCTTGCGTCTTTCCGGCTTTATTTATTCTCCGACTGTGTCGTCTTTCTTCTATTCTTTCCTTGTTTCTTTGTTTTTGTTTTTGCCATTTTCTCTTTGTTGTGGATTCTCTTCTCTTTTTTTTTCTCTCTCATTTTTCTTTTGTTTTTCCGTTTCTCTTTTCTTTTGGCTTTTTATTCTCACCCTATTTTCTCTTTTCATATGGCTGTGGTCAGATCCTATGGAGATTGCCTACGCATCGTGACCATGCCTGGATCAGATCAAATGCAATAAATGTAAAATAGAAACAAAATATTTTTGGAATTTTCAATTTTACTAATAGCAAGCATTTCAATTAGAAGGACTCAAGACTGACGCACGAAGACAACTAACAGACTCTAAATGACAAGGCGGGCTACAAACTCTATAAACAATTATTACACATTAAACTGAAAGTGTAGACTAACTCGAAAAGAAAATACAGACTCAAATAGCTGACAAACTCTGATGAAAGAAAAATATCGACTCTAATGACAATCATGAATACATTAAAGCTCCTGGTGCCTGCGGGACATCGTTCGGTCTCGCCACGGGCCTATACGTAAGTTCCCCTTGGAGTCTGTCCAGGTCACTTATTATCTGTTTCACAAATATCATCACTGAGGCAAAGAAGGTAGTCTGAGTCATGTTCTCATACATTTGGAATTTCCTGGTGATGTAATGAGCAATATCTAGGATTCTTTCTCTGATTATGCCTTTTTCCTGAAGCAGCCGCCCTATTTGTTCGGCCCTTGCCTCCGAAGTTTGCTGATTTCTCTCCTGGAGTTGTTGCAAGTCTATTTCTAATTGTGCTAATGCTGTATAACAGTGCTCCCTTTCAACCTTGAACTCTTTTGCTTGTTTGATCATTTTGGTTTCTGCAATAATGACCTTTTTCCTCAATCCCGCAACCTCATTATCATGTTCTTTTCTCAAGTGCTGAATCATGCGGGCTCGTTCTTCTGTGTTTTTATCCAACTATTTTTGAACCCCAGCTAGTTCCCTTTCTGCTTTGTTGAGGTCGAACCTGTAGTCATTTACATTTTGCCTTAAATTTTCTATAAGCTTTGCATCTTTAGCACTTCTAACAGGGTTTTCAGCTGCTATCTTCATTTTTTGGATTTGGGCTCGTAAGGCTTCATTTTCTTTAGCCAACTTCCTTTTCTCACCCTCGTAACACTGTTTTCAAACCTAAGGTCTTGGACCTGCTTTTCCAACTCTCCTATTTTTTCCCTATATTAATTTTCTTTGGCTAACCAAGACCACTGCTCTTGCGACAATTCAGCAAACTCCTGGAGGTGAGGCTTTTTGGCCGGCCTTCCAAATGCATTGTCCCTTCTATTCCAAGCTTGATAATCAGGTGACACTTCTCCTTTGGCTCGATCCCAGACACAAGTATTCGCCGCCAAATAGTGACATTCGCTCTAGACCTGGCGAACCTTTGCTTTAGGAAATTGGCCGTCGGGGCCAATCTCAACCACTTGCAAACTAAGATCATCGTCTTTGGGCACTATCTGGCATCTCCCGAGTTGTCTCAGTACATGGTACAGGGCATAAGGCTGAATGCTTCTAAGACCCATCAAGAGGAAATGCGGCCTTGCTGCTGGCATGTATATGATTTCATCAACGGGCAACCATCCAAATGTCCATTCTATTTGACTAGCAGTGAGGGACCGAAAGTATGTTGTCCAACCTTTGAATCCTTCCAGCAGAGTGACCCCTTTAATCCTCGTGTAAAACTCTTCTATGCAGGTTTTCTCTGGAGACCCGTAGCTCAAAAACTGAGGACGATGGCACAGATGATCGGTCATCCACATTTGTCACAGTAGATTGCATCCCTTGAAGAAGTCTTCCCTGACCTTGCACACTGTAAGAGCATGGAAGATGTCGGCTAATATCATAGGTGCCAGGGTGCTTTTGGCTTGAGTCATTAGCGTGTTGACGACCCCCGCGATTTTTATGTCGATGTTACCATCCTTCCTTGGGAAGAGTGGAAGCCCCAAAAAGACCACCATGAAAGAGACACATCTATGTTCCTCCCATTTTTGGTGGTTCCCTTTGCTACATATATTGCTTTCCAGGTTGTTGAACCCCCCGATATGGCCATATTTGCGGTATATGAAGTGTAGAGTGCAAAAGCCATTCGCCAAATCTGCGTTATGAACCGTCCTAATTATCTTTAGAGAGTCTAAGAATCCGTGTATAGCTATAGTTCTCGGGGCAACCAAGTATTTGTGTCTTAAAGGAACCTCATCTTTTCCGATGTAGCTCGCTATTTCCTCTAATGTCGGGGTAAGCTCAAAGTCTGAAAAATGGAACACGTTGTGTGCTGAGTCCCAACACGTCACTAGTGCTCTGATAATATCTCCCCGAAGCATAATCTCTAGCAAACCGGTAAGCCCTTTCAAATATTTCTTGACTTCATCTTGCCCTTCGCCTCTTAAATCGTTCCACCACAGACGTAACTCCAAAGGGATTTTATGCATGACTGAGCAAGGTTCATTTTGAGTCGTGCTCATCCTGCACATTTATTAAGGTGATTTAATCACTTATTTGGACCTAAAAGCAAAAATGACACTATCATTCAAATTCCTAATTTCCAAAACAAACTTGGTTTTGCAAATACGGCCTTTCAGCACTTCCGGTGAAGATTTTAAGGCTGCATTGGCTAACCACCCAACATCTTTAACAGATGACAAAATGTGGCTGTTCTCAGAAAAGCAGCCTGCCGTCGTCCCTTTGGGAACATTCGGCTATATTTGACAAAAACGGCATCACCCGATTTATTTATGAAAAAAATGAAAATTTTAACATTTTTGGCTATTTTTTTTTAAAGGGATGGTTGGACCTGTCGACGGTTGTCTACGTATCTCACACCCGGTGAGAATCAAACCTGCGTAGTTCGGGCAAATAAACTAACTATTTTTGAAAACAAGACCCTTTTTGACAAATACACTATTTCGAAAAACAGGACTCTTTTTATATTTTCTTTCAACAAGCTATTTGAGAATAAAACTCTTTTGTTTTCTTTTTCTTTTATTATTGACAAATACAACAAATCATTTTTTTAAGAGCAAATTTTCCCTTTCCCCTTTCTTCTTTTTTCATTTCCTAAAAAATTCGGCAGATTTTCGACTCTGTTTTGACATTGGTTGTCTTTCTAAAACAGGTAATTAACTCTCTACACTGCTATTTCTCTTTTTTTTCCAATTTTCAAATATTCGAGCCGGTCAGCATGCGAGTCCGAGACAAACAATTGTATATGCAACATGTAAGATGCAACAGGGTGGCCTTTTTCATATCCGGTTGCTTGTCCTAGATGGACCCAACTCCCGTGTTGAGTCCCCTAAGTCACATGCACATGATGCAAATAAGCGCTCCTACTAGGGATCCGGCATGAAGTCAAGTTATTCTAGGTTCAAAACCTGGGTATATGTTCTAGACTGCGTACCCGAGCGGACAACTCGAGTCGAGGAGGGGGCTACGTACCGGGAACCAAAAGGCCATCCGGCTTAGTAACTTTTCCGGCCTCTTTCTTATTTCAGGGTATGACATTAACAGAATAGGGAGTCTCAACCAGTAAGAACATCCCCTAAGGTGAGAAGAGAAGGGTTTCGGCACAGTTTATATATATAGTTCAAATAATATCAAAGCAGTAAAAGCACATTTTGCACATTAGGCATGGAACATGTAGGAAAATCAGATAAAGCCAAACACAACAATTATTCTAAGCTCGAATTCTTAAACCTTGAACCGAAGTTCTGGGTTTGTATCACCAGCAGAGTCGCCCAAGCTGTCACACTTCCTTTTTCTTTACACCCGTGAGGGCATAAAGGAGTTTTTCCAATTAATGGACAATCGAAACAGGATTTGTTATTAAGATTCAGAGTCGCCACTTGGGAGATTTATGGTGTCCCAAGTCACCGGTTGAATCTCGAATCGAGGAAATTATTGACTTTGTTAACAGTCCGTGATCCAGAAATCCGAGTAAGGAATTCTGTTAACCCGGGAGAAGGTGTTAGGCATTCCCGGGTTCCGTGGTTCTAGCACGGTCGCTCAACTGTTGTATTTGATTTTATCTGATTTCAAAACATGTTCTAACTTATGTGCCTTTTATTAGTAACCCGCTTTTATTTTTATTTTAATAAGAATTGCAACGTCATGAAAATGCATCTCGAACCACGTCGCACCAGTGCACCCGTGGTTGTCAACCCATTTCGACTCCGTTGAGATTTGGATTTGGATCACATAAATGTGCACCCGAATTTTAGGAAGGTAATTTTATTAGAACTGTGCCTAAAGAGACTAACACGTTATTATTTTGGGGAGAGCAGTGAAATTCGCTAAACGGCTCATCCCGAATTTTAAGTGTTTTAATTCAAACATTTGTTGAGGGCCCCACAATTTTGTATTTTTTTCCGGCGAGGCTCATCTCATTTTTATTCAAAGGCTGATCCTAAAGCGGCTATGATTTTTCTAATTATTTTGCCTCCAAACACACAAAAGAAAATCCTAAATGATATGTTATTGGGTTGCGGTAAACCAGGCATTGGCCTAGGTCCAAATGTGAAGAAATTGAACTCTGAACCTGGGCCCGCGCAGTAGATGGCCTGAGGCCCAAGTGCCTGGGCATAGGCGGTTGTACCCCTGACCCTTTAACCTCAATTGAGCCACAATTAAATTAAACAAAGGATTGCTGGAACTACTTCAAATTACTCTAGATGTGTTCCAACAGTTGGCGATCATAGGAAAATAATACTCATGCAATCAAACTACTGAAGCAATAATTTGAACTCAAGGCAGTCTAATTAATGATGCATAATTCAATTCAAGTAAACTATTGATTTGAACCATTAACCTAATGTTATTAACGCTTACATATTAACGAAGATATGAATTGCTGCGGCACAACACAGGTTAACGTTGAAATTAAACTAGATTTCGAAATCAAATACAAATACAGATATTTCTGCTTCTACTTTTTTTTTTAAAAATCCGAAATAACTCTAAGCTAGAAAGATACTAGCTATGTGAAAACTATAACTAGATTATTCCAAGTTTAAACAGTCCAAAACAAACCATGAAATGCATATAAAAGCCTACTGAGATTCTTCATCACACTAGTAGCTCAAGCGCAAACAAATTAAACTACCATTAGCTATTGAGTTTTCACGTTTCCAGGAGCACGCCTAATTGTCTTGACAGTCCACTAATTAACAGTCCTTGTTATACAAATCATATAAAACTAAATTAACCTACTACATAGCAGTCAACATGTGTCTAGGTGTTGACAATTCATCAATCCAAACGAGTACATCATTAGACAACCAAATTGTGAATGAATTTTATTTCGACTTCAACTCAGAGTTACAACAATTGTAGGTGTGTACCCGGCAAATGTAACACAAAGTAGATCAGGATATCAGCAGCAGGAATTAGCAGATTCAATCGAGCAGCCCGGCAAATTAGTTTACAAATCCAGGATAGGTTTGAAATTAAGCAAACTCAGAAGAATCAACTACAGACCACATGCATAACCGACTGGACTTGAAATTAGAACCTAAACTTCACACATTCCTCAACAAATAAATCAAATAACAGCACAGTGACTCGCAATGCACTCAAATACCTTCAAAATTGAGTTTAGATGTAAAGCCAACTAAAATAGACCCAAATGCCCTTAAATCAGTTACCAAAACCTCTAAATGCTATTTAACAGACTTCAAATTATAGCAAAAACAGGGAAATTCCAATAGGAACTGAAAACTATTTGGAAAGTCAATGGAACAGTAAAGTTTTTTTTTATTTTTCTATTGATTTTTGTTGTTTTTGGATTTTTTTTTGAAGAGCTAGATCTACAATCAGAATTTTTGAAAATCAAACCTGAAACTCAGGTTTGCAGAAAGGGGTTTGTTGAGGGGGAATTTTGAGATGGAACCGAAGACCCTCCACAAGGCAGAATGCATGCCTTTTATAGGCATCCAAGAGTGAACCTCAAATTTTAGCCTTCCCTTTAGGTCCTTCATTTAATTTCAACTTTAGTCCCCTAGTTTTTTAACTTACTCTGCAAGCTAACCCCGTTTTACTGATTATTCCACCACGACCCCAACCTGGAAGCTTCTGGGGTATTCTAGCTACCTGAATTTACCCCAATTGCCCCTGTTTAACCGTCTAAAACCATTGTTATCCTAAGGTCTGATTTTAATTAATTATCAACTAATAACTCTTAAACAACTACTTAAACAGAATTGAGGGCATCATGCATCAGAAGAAACCAATAAAAATGCTAAATTACGATCATTATCAAGTGAAAGCACCAATACTGATGAAAAAACAAACCAAGGGCCAAATTAACACCAATTCACCAAACCAATACTGGACCACCTAATTCTAACCTAACAATTAAACTAAAACCAAGATAAAATAGACAAGAACCAGAATTAAACCTAATAAACTAATTAACAAAACTAATCTGAAAACCCAAGACTCAACCACACAGGAAGCTAAAAATAGAAGATTGCATCACATGGAAAAATAAAAAGAAAGAAATCGAAAGGAGGAAGACTCACTGATAAGACAAAACTCAGGCCAGTCGACACTTTTCAAAATCAGCCAATTCCGTTGATATTTGGGCTTTGTTGATGATCAATTCCTCACGAGGGAGGCCCAAAGACCCTATAGTATTGATTGCATGCATTTGGGCATTTCAGGGTTTTGGCTGGAAAACCTAAAAATGAAATTTGAAGCTTCCCGGCCATGTTTGAGGGGTGAGGCTAGGGGGTTGGGTAGAGGGTGATGAGGCGAGACTAAGGTGTTAATTTGGTGCCATTTGGTCAAGGTGGCGTCGTGGCCGGAAAACATTGATTGATTATTTGAGACTTTTGATCGTGATTCGAAGGGAACCAGTGGTATGGCTAGAAAAAGGGGACCAAGGAGATTCATAGGTGTATTTTTGGTGACCGTTGGCATAGGTAACGTTTGTCGCCGGCGACTGTTCCGGAGATGTTACAGGTTAAGTACAAGAAAGACTAAGACTGTCTAGGGTTATGACCAGATTTTAGGACAGTTATATTAAAACATAAGAATCATTATGGGCCGTTAGATCCGGGCAAATCAATGGCCATGATTGAGTGACAAGGAACGACGTCGTTTTGGGGTTTAATGAATTGGACCGGGTGAGGTATTCAATTGGGCTGGGTTGGTAAAAATTGGCTTTGGGCTCAGATTCAATTCACATATAGCAGCCCACCTTTATTTTATATATTTCCTTTTATTTTTCTTTCCAATTGTTTTCTTTTCCTCTTTTTATTGTTTTGTATTTATATATTGATTTTGAAAAATAAAACAAAGACTCAATTGAATCTAATATAACATCATTTAATTTCCCAAAATTAACTAATTTCTAATTTTTAACTAAACTTAAAAGAAATTCTACAAATTAAATATAAAAGTGCAAAAAACCATTTTTGTCATTTTTTTATGTAAACAATTTTACTACTAATCTATGCTAAAAATATGAAATTAAAGCCCAAACAAATGCCAAATATTTTTTATATTTTCATATGAATTGAAATGCACAGATAAAATGCAACAATTATCAGAAAGTATCGCAAAAATTCACAAAATTGCAAAATAATGAAAGAAAAATCATTTTGGAAATTTTTGGGTATAATTTGTTTAGGGAAAAAATCACGTGCTCACAGCTGCCCCTCTTTGCCCGGAAACATGAAGAGTTTTCATGCAAAAATATGTGAGTGAAAACGAGCGATTTTTGCCTGTTTGAATATTCCGTGTAAAGCATTTTTGAAAGAGTTTGACCGCACCCTTCTTCAGAGGTTGCCTACATATCCCGGGCTAAACAGGAATCGGGTTAGTGTAGTTCGGGAGTGTCTGGTAGCTGGGACTACCAGGAGCTGTGATTTGACTGCTGTTGCTGCTGCTACTGCTTGCTGACCCCCTTATTACACCGTGTTAAAAATAAAAAGAAGCTAGTCTAAGCTATGATCTATGAATTACAAGAAGGGTCCTATCTATGTCTTCTATCTTGCTCTTGTATTGCCTTGAACCTGTATTCTTTCCTTGCATTGATAGGAGATGTTTTGCCATTCCTCCGAGTGATGCTTGACTGTTGAAATTTGAAATATGTGCCTCTATTCTCTAGGCGGGCTCCTGATTGCTGGTGCTTGAAAAGTATTTCCTTGTTCTCCAGGTGGGCTCCTGACTGCGATGCTTGAAAATTATTCCCTTGTTCTCCAGGTGGGCTCCTGACTGCCAGAAAATAAACAAACAAAGAATATTTTCTGCCCCAGTTTAGAGCAGTAGTGTGCAGGGAAGTGAGCAGTAGTATGCAAACCAAACAATCAACAATGTATAGAGAAGTAGAATAATGGAGCATTCCCCAAAGATCACTCATTCTTGGCTTTCAGCCGACTGAATAATCAGTAATCAACAGGAAAGTGGNATGGGTGTATTTTTGGTGGCCGTTAGTATAGGTAACGTGTTCGCCGCTGGCGACTGTTCCAGCGATATTACAAGTTAAGTACAATGAAGACTAAGACTGTCTAAGGTTATGACTAGATTTTAGGACACTTATATTAAAATATAAGAACTATTGTGGGCCGTTAGATTCGGGCAAATCAGTGGCCTTGATTGAGTGACAAGGAACGACGTCTTTTTGGGGTTTAATGAATTGGACCGGGTGAGGTATTCAATTGGGCTGGATCGGTAAAAATTGGCTTTGAGCTCAGATTCAATTCACATATAGCAGCCCACCTTTATTTTATATATTTTCTTTTGTTTTTCTTTCCAATTATTTTATTTTCCTCTTTTTATTGTTTTATATTTATATTTTAATTTTCAAAAATAAAACAAAGACTCAATTGACTCTAATATAACATTATTTAATTTCCCAAAATTAACTAATTTCTAATTTTTAACTAAACTTAAAAGAAATTCTACAAATTAAAGATAAAAGTGCAAAGAACCATTTTTGTCATTTTTTTATGTAAACAATTGTACTACTAATCAATGCTAAAAATATGAAATTAAATCCCAAACAAATGCCAAATATTTTTTTATATTTTCACATGAATTGAAATGCACAGATAAAATGCAACAATTATCAGAAAGTATCGCAAAAATTCACAAAATTGCAAAATAATGAAAGAAAAATTATTTTGGGAATTTTTGGGAATAATTTTCTTAGGGAAAAAATCACGTGCTCACAATAAGTAATAACGTTCCAACAAGGAAATCAACAAGTACATAATAAGGGTCACGGATAAACCAAGAAGCACGATATCCTCAACAAAACAACAAGACATACTAAGTATGTGATAAATATACCAATAACCGTAATAATTGGACATGTAACATATTCGCATGAAGTCATAGAGGAACTCACAATCACGAAGTATCAAAACAATAAGAAAGACAATCACTTCAGTTAAGACAATTAAGGGTCAATGTAATATGTGAGAATTAAAGGAAAGCTAACAACGTCTTATGGAACATATAGAGGAAAGTTAAGCAATTAGGAAGCCCAATCAAAATGGGATACTTTCTACATAAGGACCTAAGAGCCCTAGGGGCAAATTTCTCACAAATAAGTCAGAGAACACACTTGTCACCTCACATGCATGGAATAAAATTAACATAGAAGACTCAATTCCTAAGGAGAAGTCCCCCACACAAGGTTAGGCAAGATACTTATGTAAAGCCCCAAAAAAATTTTGCTAAATAATTCAAGATTTCGAGGTGCCAAGGTAGGCTAATTATTTTATTTTGTGTTAAATCGAGGACTAATGATATAATGGATATCAATTGGATATGGTAATAAATGTATAAGTCTTATTATAAGTGAATTGGGGTCTAAGGAGAGGCGTAAGTCTAAGCCAAGTTGGAAAATTTCATATTAGACGAAAGTTGTAAATGAGTGCGCACAAGACCTCACTTTGAACGATCATATATCCAGTTATATAAGGATCTGTTCACATCCTATCAAATTATATCCCTTTGAGTCTAGTTTCCAACGCAACAAACCGTTCGTCATTGGGAGGTGTATACAGAAAGTTATCACCATTTTACTGGGCATGTGTCACTAGCGCGCCCAGGTGCGCGATCGCACTAGTGGACGCGCATATTGCGAAGTATTCTGTTTTTGGACGCGCTACTTAGCGCACTCAGGTGCGTGCCCGCGCTAGTTGGAGGCTTCTAAATACCCCAAGACCGGGTTTAGAGGGTTCCCAAGTCAGTTTTGGAGCAAGGGCTTGCTCTCTCAAGAGGAATCCGTCCCCCTCTTCATTTCTATGATCCAAAGTAAGATTTTTGGGGTATTTTGAGTTGATTACTACTCCTAAACACTTATACTAACATGGATAGATCTTGAAAATCCATAAATTTTCATTCAAATCCTGGAATTTATCAAGAACACCACAAGTGGGGATTCTTAAAATTCATACTACAAGAGGTATGTCTATCATCTTCAACTACTCTATGATGATTATTTATGTATGATAGATACATTAGAACTCATGGGATGACGATTGAAAGTCATAAGTGCCTAACCTAGGTTGTGTTAGTTGTAGAAATTGCGAAAGTTAATTAATAAGGTTGATGGTTGGGTATGAATGAATGGTCATATATATATGTTGTTGGAAGTTATAAATTGGTTAGTAATGATGGTAGGGTGAATTGTTGGTCAATGGTAATAGTTGGATGAACCAACACTATAGTTTTGAGGTGTAAATATCTATACCCACAAGGTGTCTGATATTATGCCTAAATGGTATAAGTTATGGAATTTATTACTAATATTGGCCCTATCAAATGTTGTATTATAGATTTAAGTTACTTAATTGTATTGGATCCTTATAGTGTCACTAAGCGGCGAATTTGAGGTATGTATGGCTAACTTTAACCTTTGTAAAGTCACCCAGTTTGGTGTAAAAGAAATTGGTACGTGTTATTTATGTGAATTATTTGTGAATTTTGGTTGTTTCACGGGTGTTAAGGCAAGATGGCCTATTTCATGAATTTTTGTGATTTATATGCCTTGAACATTGTTGGTTATAAATTCCGATATGATGGTGTAAATAAATGTCAACAAACCAAGTGTATGTTTATGTGGTAAGGGTTTTTTAATTAATGATAAAAAGAAATCGTAATTGATGTAATTGAAATAACTGTGTTAGTATCATGTGTGATTATTCGTGGGCAATTATCATCGTGACTCAAATTATATGCGGATTGTTGGATATGATGGAAATGGCACTGGGGTTAATGAAAACTCATTGTGAAATTGTTATTGTTGTTGTGAAATGATATTTTGGATGGCCTGAAGCCATGTGGTTGAACTCTGAACTATTGTTGTTGTGTAAAATGTGATTGTCCGGTGGGATCGGGTTGCGCGCCATAACACGAAGTAATAAGGTGTGGGTTGTGGTGATAAGGGTGGCCAAGGTAATAAGGGTGGCCGAGGTAATAAGTGTGGAAAAGTGATCGAAATCACTATTGAGATGAAAATATGTGAAAGTTGTGAAACCATTGATGTGATGAAATAATGTTGAAAGGGGAAAAGGAGAGATTGTGGAACTTGTTTGGCTTTGGTTGTTCTTTTCATGTACATTGGATTGTTGATTCTATTATTGTTCGTTATCTGTGTATTGATTGATTTTACTTGGAATGAAGTTTGTTCATACATACCAGGACAATTCAAATGTACTTACGTCCCTTTTGCCGAGGACGCTACATTCGTCTTATGATTGTAGGTGGATTTATAGCAGGTAATTCAGCCCACCGACAGTAGTGCCTCCTCTCCATCCCATCAGTTGCATTGGTGAGCCCCACTTCCTCTTGGGTTCATGTATGGTTCATGCCACTTTCTTTTGAGTTTATTGTGTATTGTAAGGTATAGTCGGGGCCTTGTCGCCGACAAGTATTGGTTGAGTTCCTAGTATTCATAGAGGCTCCGCATACATAATGTGGATGGTGTACAAAAGTATTTTTTGGTAATAATGCTATGGTTTGGAATCGTGGTCCACGTTCGTAAATGTTGTATATATTTTGCAAGTACTTGGTATCAATGTTGGAAATGATAAAAAGTAGAAATAAACTCTAGTTGTAAGTTTATGCTTATGTCTTAAATTGCTATTTGACAATAACAATGTACATTGAAATCATAGGGTAATGCGTGGGATAGGAAAGGCAATTCCAGGTCCGCTTGACTGGGGTCCTCCGGTTGAGCGCTGGTCGTGTCCCTCGGTTTTGGGGCGTGACAAACTTGGTATCAGAGCTTAAGGTTTTAAAGTGTCCTAGGATGTGTCGGAGCTGTGTCTAGTAGAGTCCTTCTTATCGGTATGTTGTCGACCACATCTATAAGTTGGAGGCTACATGGACATTTAGGAATATTACCCTTCTTCAACACTCCAAATCGTGCGATAAAGCTTGACTATAAGATTGTTTTCTAACTCGTGCGTTGAGATTCAAGGTAAGTTTAAACGCTCTTTCGTATATTTCAAGTAATGTTGTCATATGTCATGACCAATGGGCAAAGACATGGATATTAAGGAGATGGCACATGTATCTTGTTGAACAAATGGTATGGATATATAGTATAAGTAAATAGTACCATAAGTATACTTTATTTGAGAATGTGTTAAAAGTGATTACCCGCTCAAAGAGGCATTGATTTGATAAATGAGTTGTAAGCTTGAATAGCACACATGGATAGTGCGAGAAGTATGTAAATGATCCTAAGGTGTGAAAGAAAATTGGTTATATAAGCACATGATATATGAGAGAATGACCAAGAGATTAATAATGGGAGTGTAAGTCACTCACGTGAGGTAAGAAGTTATGAAATGAGACTCAATTGAACTCAAGATGAGAAGACCCTTATACTACGAACTTTATAATGACCCAGAAATGTACGAAGTTGTATTACACTCATAAAGGATATTGATATGGGAACTTAGAATCCCAGACCTGTGTGGCTGAATAAGAGTAGAAAGCTAATGAGATTAATACTACGGTGACTTAAATCTCCCTAATAGTCGAATATATATATCCCTTATATATATATATATATATATAAGGGATAGATATATGAGGCATATGTCCCTAAAGTTTCTAAATTCAAGACTTGTGTCAAAATCCAGGACAGTCGCCTCAAGTGGGGGAGGAAGGGCCATCGTTAGGCCATTTAAATACAATGAAACAAGAGTGAGACCATGTAGCTATGATGTTTGAATATTTTTGTTGAAGACATGGGTGGTCTAGAAAAGAGATAATGGGTAACATGACTCTCTGAAAAGATATGCTAATGATAGACAACTAGTACCCCAACAAGGTGGAAGGTTAAGGAAGGTAAATTCTTCACACATGGCAATGAAAATGATAGGGTCAACAATCCTAGAAAATAAGAGTATGTTTGTAAAGGGATTTTGTACTTGTTAGAAGGTCAGGAGCAATGGAACCCAAGGAAGTAACATTGTTAGGCTAATCATAGATTTATGATTTAACCAAAGTTCCAGGACATTAAGAAAGGCAGAACGAGTGGGAGAAATAAATGTGATGCTACAATAAACCGAGAGGGTATTTAGGCTTGACTGAGAGCTACTAAACAATCTTACAAATAGATAAGTGTTAAGTGATATGCGGACGAACACACTTTCCCACGGATATCTTAATAAGAGTTAAGAGGTGAGCCGGATTAAATACCTAAGGTAAAAGACCACGTAACATATGGAAGAGTGCGCGGCTATTCACTAACTAGGAAGAATGAGGTGAGAAGAAATGAGGAGAAAACCTTTAAATTGAGATGGTCGTGGTTATCATAAAATATCTTGCATCAGAATGGTAGACTCGCTTAGAGCACAATTGTTAATAAAATTTATAAAGGACTAACTATAATGCAACCGACTTGGGTGACACCTAATATCAACTAAAGGATCTAAAGATAGTTCAAGTCTACATACAATGGAAAGTGATACTACTTGAGGTGTAGTTGTGGTATGATAAACTCACTAAACCAGGCACAATGGTATTACAAGTTCACGGGATGTGACAAGTGTGTGGCACAATAAGGCTATCAATTATGTACTATGCGTAAAATAAATGGGAATGAAAGTTACAGTTAGAAAGAAAAGATGGTACTAGAATATTGTCCAGGCCAAAGGGTGATCAATAAGGGAAAGACAACACAATCTACCCAAAGGGCAAATGAAAGATTCGGAATAGATTGAAAGAGGATGAAGGACCAGACATGTTTAGCATGGTAACTCCTAAGCCACAATATTATGGAACTCTATTGGTAGCTAAAATACAAGGAATAAGGTGAGTTACACATCGAGGTTAGAATTAGGTGGATTAAGTCTTACACTTAAGAGTAAAACCAAAAGTCGTTGTTGAAGAATTGAGGAGATTTCAAGTTTCAGAGAATTCCCTTCTCTGGCCAGTGACCCTTCCTGTATTATATACATATAAAGGGTGTTGCTATGTGTTTTAGGCAGTGTTTAACCGTAGATTGGGATTGTGAGAATATTCACATGGGAAGTAGTGTGGTTTCTTAAATTCTATAAGGCACATATGGGGGGAAGAGGTTGGATAAGAAAAGTCAGAGCACAATGTTGCCTTATATTTGATGCAATGTCGTGTAGGATGGTGTTATCAGGGTATTTGTGCAAGTTGGCAGGTGTTATTCATTTGAGACAGAAGTTCATATGAGAAAACTCATTTAGTAATGTCTTTGGTTGAGCATTTGAAAGAGTTAAGTGCAAGTATTCACATGAGATTGTAACCATATCATGGAAATTATTGTAGAACTCAATTCGTGGGAGGTCTTATGTAAGAGAAATATGATAAAGATGTTCCACTAATGACGCAGTGTGTTAAGGTGATAGTTTTGCCTCTAGGCAACTCAAGAATCAAGGGGAAAAAAATTTACTTAGAAATTACAGCATTGGTATTTGCATTAAAGATTTGGCACCATTGTTGGTATAGGGTCCATGTTGATATAGTCACAGACCATAAGAGCCTTCAATATAATTTCAAACAGAAAGAATTTAATTTGAGGAAGAGAATATAGTTGGAGTTACTCAAAGGTTACGATATCGATATTCTATATCACCCGGGAAAATCCAATGTTGTGGCAGACTTTGTGGCAAAATGTACGAACTGTCGACAAGTGAAGGACGAACATTAAAGGCCTAGAGGATTGTTACAAAGAATAGAAATTCAATGTGGAAAGGGGAAATGATCAATGTGGATTTTTTTGGTAGGATTACTGCGCACTACATGCAAGTTCGACTCAATTTGGGTAATCGTAGATCGACTCATGAAATCAGCTCACTTTTTGCCAGTCAAGTCCACCGATATTGTAGAATAGTATGCTCAGTTGTACATCAAGGAAGTAGTCAGACTTCATGGCACTCCAGTTTCTACTATCTGGGATCGAGGGGCTCAGTTCACAGCAAACTTGTGGAGGAAATTTCAGCAAGGTTTGGGTACTCAAGTAAATCTCAATACGTCTTTCCATCCGTAGACTGACGTTCAGGCAGAGTGGACTATTCAGACGCTTGAAGATGTGTTGCTATCTTGTATTCTAGCTTTCAAAGGTAGTTAGGTTGTTGCTTGTCGAGTTGCTTACAATAACAACTTTCATGCTAGTATTCAGATGGCCCCATTTGAGGCATTGTATGTGAGGAGGTGTAGATCTCCGATAGGGTGGTTTGAGGTTGGTGAAGCAGAACTGTTAGGGCCAGATCTCATGCACCAGGCTATGGAAAAAGTTAAAATCATTCAGGAGAGGATGAAAACTACTCAGAGTCGTTAGAAATCCTATGTAGATGTACATCGAAGAGAATTGGAATTCCAAGTAGATGATTGGGTGTTCTTGAAAGTATCTCCCATGAAGGGAGTCATGCGATTTGGGAAGAAAGGGAAATTGAGCCCAAGGTATGTTGGGCCATATCGGATCGCTCAAAGGATAGCATAGGTGGCTTATAAGCTAGAATTGCCCCTTGAGATGTCATTAGTGCACCCGGTGTTCCATGTGTCTATGTTAAAGAAAGTAGTTGGGGATCCATCCACCATCGTGCCAATTGAGACTATTAAGGTCAATGAAGAGTTATCATATGAAGAAATTCTGGTTGCTATTCTTGATAGGCAAGTCCGAAACTTGAGGAACAAGGAAATTGCTTCAGTTAAAGTATTGTGGTGAAGTCAACAAGTTGAGGAAGCCACGTGGGAAGCAGAAAAAGAAATGAAAGAGAAATATCCCCATCTATTCGAACAAGTCTAGTAGTTGCGAATGATTGTCTTCAAGCAATTTGAGGTAGTGTTTAGATTTGTACAAAGGCACCCCATTTTCCCAAATTGCCTTATTGTTATAACTTCCCAATGTGTGCCAAATTGCAAATGTTGTCGCTATTTGGGTAATGTGCAACGCTTGAAGTAAATGAAAATTTTGTGAAACTTATGTGGTAGGTAAATGATTAACGAGAGTGTTGACTGGTAATGATTAATTGAAGCATTTATGGCATGTTAAAGTGATTGAATTATATAGGGCTCATTAAAGTAACCCTGTTTTGTGCAACTAAATGACATCGGGTGAACCATGTGCAATTTGTGGTGTAAAGAGAAGGAGCTAATTGTAAGTTGTTTAAAGTATATGAATATGTACGAGTTGTTGGGGAATGAATTGTATACCAATTGAAGGGATAACAGAAACTGTGTAATGATCTTGGAAATATGTTTCGGGGGCTCTCTGACAGGTAGATAGGCCTAATTACAAAGGAAATTCTAGCGAAATTTCCGGAAATTTAAGGAGTTAGCCAAATTCGGGGCTATTAATATATTTCATGATGTGAACAAGCTGAATTTACATAAGGATGGATAGTGAATGGACCTCAATCCTCATTCGAGGACGAATGATCCTNGCCAAGGTAGGCTAATTATTTTATTTTGTGTGTAAACGAGGACTAATGATATAATGGATATTGGATATGATAATAAGTGTACAAGACTTATTATAAGTGAATTGGGGTCTAAGGAGAGGTGTAAGTCTAAGTCAAGTTGGAAAATTTCATATTAGACGAAAGTTAAAAATGAGTGCGCACAAGACCTCACTTTGAATGATCATATATCCAGTTGTATAAGGATTTGTGTGATGCACATCCTATCAAATTAAGTCCTTTGAGTCTAGGTTCCAATTCAAAAAACCGTTCATCATTTGGAGGTGTATAAAAAAAGTTATGACCATTTTACTGGGCATATGTCACTAGCGCGCCCAGGTGCGCGATCGCGTTAGTGGACGCGCATATTGCGAAGTATTCTATTTTTGGACGCGCTACTTAGCGCGCCCAGGTGCGCGCCCGCGCTAGTTGGAGGCTTCTAAATACCCCAAGACCGGGTTTAGAGGGTTCCCATGTCCATTTTAGAGCAAGGGCTTGCTCTCTCAAGAGGAATCCGTCCCCTTCTTCATTTCTATGATCCAAGGTAAGATTTTTGGAGTATTTTAAGTTGATTACTACTCCTAAACACTTATATTAACATGGATTGATCTTGAAAATCCATAGATTTCCATTCAAATCCTTGAATTTATCAAGAACACCACAAGTGGGGATTCTTAAAATTCTTACTACAAGAGGTATGTCTATCATCTCCAACTACTCTATGGTGATTATTTATGTATGATAGATACATTAGAACTCATGGGATGATGATTTAAAGCCATAAGTTCCTAACCTAAGTTGTGCTGGTTGTAGAGATTGCGAAAGTTAGTTAGTAAGGTTGATGGTTGGGTATGAATGAATGGTCATATATATATGTGTTGTTGGAAGTTATAAATTGGTTCGGAATGATAGTAGGGTGAATTGTTGGTTAATGGTGATAGTTGGATGAACCAACACTATAGTTTTGAGGTGTAAATATCTATACCCACAAGGTGTTTGATAGTATGCCTAAATGGCATAAGTTATGGAATTTATTACTAATATTGGCCCCATCGAATGTTGTATTGTAGATTGAAGTTGCTTAATTGTATTGGATCCTTATAATGTCACTAAAGGGCGAATTTGAGGCATGTATGACTAACTTTAACCTTTGTAAAGTCATCCTGTTTGGCGTACAAGAATATGGTACGTGTTATTTATGTGAATTATTTGCGAATTTTTGTTGTTTCATGGGTGTTAAGGCAAGATGGCCTATTTCATGAATTCTTGTGATTTATATGCCTTGAACATTGTTGGTTATAAGTTCCGATATGATGGTGTGAATAAATGTCAACAAACCAAGTGTGTGTTTATGTGGTAGGGGCTGTTTAATAAATGATGGAAAGAAATCGTAAGTGATGTAATTGAAATAACTGTGGTAATATCATGTGTGGTTTGTTGTGGGCAATTATCATCGTGACTCAAATTGTACGCGGGTTGTTGGATATGATGGAAATGGTACTGAGGTTAATAAAAACTCATTGTGAAATTGTTATTGTGGCTGTGAAATGATATTATGTGTGGCCTGAAGCCATGTGATTGAACTGTGAACTATTGTTATTGAGTGAAATGTGATTGTCCGATGGGATCGGGTTGCGTGCTGTAACATGAAGTAATAAGGTGTGGGTCGTGGTGATAAGGGTGGAAAAGGTAATAAGGGTGGAAAGTGATCAAAATCACTATTGAAATAAAAATATGTGAAAGTTCTGAAACCATTGATGTGATGAAATAATGTTGAAAGGGGAAAATGAGAGATTGTGGAACTTGTTTGGCTTTGGTTGTTCCTTTCATGTGCATTGGATTGTTGATTCTATTATTGTTCGTTATCTATGTATTGATTGATTTTACTTGGGATAAAGTTTGTTCATACATACCAGTACAATTCAAATGTACTGATGTCCCTTTTGCCAGGGGCACTACATTCATGTTATGATTGTAGGTGGATTTATAGCATGTAATTCAGGCCACCGACAGTAGTGCCTCCTCTCCATCCCATCAGTTGCATTGGTGAGCTCCACTTCCTCTTGGGGTCATGTGTAGTCATGCCACTTTCTTTTGAATTTATTGTGTATTGTAAGGTATAGTCGGGGCCTCGTCGCCGACAAGTATTGGTTGAGTTCCTAGTATTTACAGAGGCTCCGTAGACATAATGTGGGTGGTATACAAAAGTATTTTTGGGTAGTAATGGTACGGTTCGGAATCGTGGTCCACGTTGGTAAATGTTGTATGTATTTTGCAAGTACTTGGTATCAATGTTGGAAATGATAAAAAGTAGAAATGAACTCTAATTGTAAGTTTATGCTTATGTCTTAAATTGCTATTTCACAAGAATAATGTATATTGAAATCACGGGTTAACGCGTGGGATAGGAAAGGAAATTCCATGTCCGCTTGACTGGGGTCCTCTAGTTGAGTGTCGGTCGTGTCCCTCGGTTTTGGGGCGTGACAACTTACCTCAAAGATGACAAACCAGTACCCTAAAATGCACTTCTCGGGTGAAAAGACATCCGGACGGATCAAATCTAACCAAATTAACTTTAAAGCACCAAATAAAACACATATGAAACTATTTCGTATCATAAAGTCTCAATATTTAACAAAATCCAAAAATTGGTCCAAAAGTTGACCCTCCAGCCCGCGCCTCGGAACCCGACAAATTTTACAAAAGTTCAAATACCCATTCCAGTATGAGTTCAACCATATAAAATTTATTAAATTCCGATATCATTTGGCCCCTCAAATCATGATTTTTCATTTTAGGAGTTTTCTTCAAAAGCCAACATTTTAATCAACCCAAATCACAAATTATATGATAAAAATAAAGTCAAATTTATGGAATATAATCAATTTTAGGTGTAGAACATTTACCAAATTGTTTTTCTAGTAAAACCCATAATGAATCGCCTAAAACCGAGCTCTAGAACTCCAAAAATGTTAAAAATGGCCTAATCCTCGATTTGAAAAACTTATATTCTGCCCAGATATTAGAGCATCGCAAATGCGGAGGAAGTATCGTATTCGCGAAGAAGAAATATGAAGGCTGCCCAGATGTGCTTCGCGAATGTAACAACATGCATGTGAACGCGAATAAGGAAAATATTATGGCCCAGAGATTGCTCTTCGCAAACACGTGAACTAGTACGCGAATGCAAAGAGTGGAATTGCATAGCTACGCAAATGCGTGAGGGGGACACGAACGCAATGAGGGATAAAGCAAGGCTTCGCGAATGTGAGAGTGCTACGCGAACGCGGAGAAGAATTTCTAGGTGGTCAGCAACAAAGCTTTGCAAACGTGAAAAGCTTTTCGCGATTGCTAAAAAGGATACCAGAAGCAGCAAACAGCAGTTAAAAAATAAGGGAAAATGACCCGTAGCCCACGCAAAACACACTTGAGGCCCCCGGGACCCCGTCCAAACACACCAACAAGTCATATAACCTATCACGAACTCGCTCGAGATCTCAGATCATATCAAACAAAGCCGAATCATTGAATCACACCAAGAATCAAACTTAGGAACTTTCAAACCTTCTAACTTCCAAAACTCGGGCCAAAACCTATCAATACAACCCGAAATGACGCCAAATTTTGTAGACAAGTCCAAAATGACATAACGAAGTTCTTCCAACTCTCGGAATTGAATTCCAACCCCAATATCACAAAAGTCAACTATGGGTCAAACTTCTCCATTTTCCAAACTTCAACTTTTCCAACTTCCATCGGAACACCTCAAAGTACCCAACAGACCTCCAAATCCAAATGCGCGCCTAAGTCCAAAATTATCATACAAAGCCGTTGACATCACCCACGAACCATTCTGGGGCCGTTTATTCAAAGTTTCGATTCAGGTAAAATTTTCACTATTTAAACTCCTAAAACGTAGGTTCTTTCTTATAATCCAACTCCGATTCATCCGAAAATGAATCCAATCATGCAAAAATTCTCAAACTACCAAATCGGGCAAAAATGCTCAAAATGGCTAGTTGGATCGTTACATTCACGTAGTCAGGAGGAGCACATGGAGCATTTGAGAGTTGTGTTGCAGAGATTGAGGGAGGAGAAGCTTTATGCAAAGTTCTCCAAATGTGAGTTTTGGCTCAGTTCAGTGGCTTTCTTGGTGCATGTGGTGTCCATTGAGGGTATTCAGGTTGATCTGAAGAAGATAGATACGGTTCAGAGTTGGCCCAAACCGTCTTCAGCTACGGAGATTCGCAACTTTCTTGGTTTGGCAGGTTATTACCGTTAGTTTTGTTCAGGTACTTTCATCTATCGCATCGCCCTTAACCATGTTGACTCAAAAGGGTTCTCTTTTCATGTGGTCAAATGAGAATGAGGAGAGCTTTTAGAAGCTCAAGACTTCCTTGACCACAACTCCAGTGTTAGTTTTGCCATCAGATTTAGGTTCATATACCGTATATTTTGATGCTTCGAGAGATTGTATCGGGTGTGTGTTGATACAGGATGGTAGAGTTATTGCATATGATTTTCGTCTATTGTAGCTCTATGAGAAAAACTACCATATTCATGATTTAGAGTTAGCTGCCATTGTTCACACATTGAAGATCGGAGGCATTATTTGTATGGTATGTCTTGTGAGGTATTTACTGATTATCATAGCCTTAAGCACTTTTTCAAGAAGAAAGATCTCAATTTGAGGCAGCGGAGATGGTTGGAGCTACTAAAGGACTATGATAGCACTATTTTGTACCATCCGGGGAAAGCCAATGTGGTGGCCAATGCTTTGAGTAGGAAGACGATGAGTATGAGGAGTTTGGCAAATATTCCAATTGGGGAAAGACCTCTTGCACTTGATGTTCAGGCCTTGGCCAATCGGTTCGTGAGGTTAGACATTTCGGAGCCCAGTCGGGTATTGGCTTTTGTGATTTCTCGATCTTTCTCATTTTATCGCATTAGAGAGCGCCAATATGATGATCCTAATTTTCTTATCCTTAAAGGTAGAATCCAGCACGACGATCCCATAGATGTGACAATGGTGATGATGGGGTATTGAGGATGCAGGGCCGGATTTGTGTTCCCAGTATGGATGGGCTTCGTGAGTTGATTCTGGAGGAGGCCCAAAGCTCGCGGTATTCCATTTATCGTGGTGCCGCAAAGATGTATCAGGATTTAAGACAGCATTACTGGTGGAGGAGAATGAAGAAGGACGTTGTGGAATTTTTAGCTCAGTGTCTCAATTGTTAGCAAGGGAAATATGAGCATCAGAGACCGGGTGGCTTACTTCAGCGGACGAATATTCCAGAATGGGAGTGGAAGCGGATCACCATAGACTTTGTAGTTGGGCTCCCACAGACTTTGAAGAAGTTCGATGCTATTTATGTGATCATGGATCGGCTGACCAAGTCCGTACACTTCATTCCTGTATGTACTGCCTATTCTTCAGAGCGGTTAGCAGAGATCTATATCTGGGAGATTGTTCATTTGCATGTGATAACTAGGATTCTTGTTCATTCTACACTCCTTTTTACTTGAGTTTTGGATTAAAAATATATACAAATAGTCCCAAAGGCTTACATGTTGTACTTGTTTGTAGGGTCTGGTTAAAAAAGTTATAAGTAGTCAAAAACCAACTCAAAAAGGAGTGAAACATGCAAAAGTACCAAGAACAAGTCAAAGCATAACTATAATAGACCCACCGCAGCCGCAATCCATTTAGTGCGGTCCGCGGTGATGAGATTCAGAGAAGTGCAAATTTTGGAGGCTCAAGCACTACGACTGCAACTCATTTTGTGCGGACTGCAATGGCCTCTTCGCGGCCGTAATCCATTTTATGCGGTCTGCGGATAGGGGATTCAGAGAATTGGTACTTTGGGTGATTGAAGCCAGCACGGTCCGCAGAGCATTTTATGCAAACCGCAGTGAAGCCACCACGACCGCGGTGTATTATATGCGGCCCGTGGTGGCCAGATTTAGAGAATGGAAAGTCAAGCCAAAGGCCGAATACATTTTTTGTGGTCCGCAAAACCTCTTCAGGGGCATTTTGTCCAGAAAATTCGGCCTACTATATACATTTTCTTTTCACATTTTTAGGGTATCTTTTGTAATCTGTTAGTCTCCAGAGCACATGAACGGTTGTTTTGTTCCATTTTGAGTAATTTGTAGCTACTTTAACACTGAATCTTTGTTATCTTAGTTTGTAATTAAATGTTATGGGTTATCCTTCATCTATTTACAAGTTTTCTTCCATTATTATGAGTAGCTAGACCTATTAGCTAGGGTTGTGGCTCAACCCTAGTATGGTTATTTAATGGGTCTTTTGTTTTAAAGCTTAGATGTTTATGGGTGTTTGATATTTGGACTGATTTGAGTTTTCCATGGTTAATTAGTGGTTGCAAATATTAATTTGTGCCTTTTTGACTTGGACTCTTCTTGAGAAAGAGGGCTTGAGTGTAGGAAAATTAGTCCAATAAGGAATTGGGGTGCATTCAAGAGATTGATAGCCCCAATGAAAGGTTTAAATCTAAAGATAGTAATACCCATCTTGAGCCTATATTCCTTGAACAATTTTGACACCCAGTTGGTCTTGGGAAAGCCAATTAGGGCAAAGTCACTCAAGCTACCGAGAGGTATAGAATGAGCAGTTCTGTGCATTGTCTATATCGTAATCCCTAACGTAAAAAAATTGCTTTAGACTTTAGATCCTGTCAAGTATTCACCTAGGAGAGAGTCACTTCCCTAGTGCCTCATTACCTATTAGACAACCCTTCTAGCAATTATTCTTAGTTTAATTTACCATCTCATTAGTATAAAAGTAGAAGTAATCAACAGAACAATTATGATTAGAAGCGTAATTTAGAGCATTACGCATTGCTAGTTTATATAGGAATACGATTCCCAAATCTAGCTCCCTGTGGATTCGATCCCGACCTATTAGGGTAAAAGTTGCATCAACTGGTTGGCACCGATCACTTTTTGGCACCGTTGTCGGGGAGCTAATGGTTTTGGCTATCTATCTATGTAGTTTTGTGTATTGTTTTTCTTTCCTTCTGTGTTACTAATCTTTGTGTGATGCCAATTCAGGTACAAAATGGCGGCAAACAACAACAATGACCCTTTTGTAAATGTGATCGTGGGGGAGGAGGTTGATGACATCGAAGATAATTAGGTGCCTCTTGTACCTCAAGGACAACGGAGAGGCTGTCAGGCTCCCTGCCCCGATTTGGGCGGGCAATTTTCAAATTACCAATGTTATGCTGAACTTGTTAGAGCAGTGAGGGTATTTAACAGGTGCTCCTGATCAAAATACTTACAATCACCTTAAGGATTTTGTTGATACATATTGGGGGAGAAGTCAAACGAACGTGTCCAAGGGTGCCTTGCGGTTGAGAATGTTCCCTTTCTCTCTTCGAGGGAATGCATTAGATTGGCTGGAGAGACTACTCAACCACTCCATCCATACATGGGATGAGTTGGCAGACAAACTCATTCCAAAGGTTTTCTCGCCGGTTCACATGATAACCTTGATGGATGAAATCATAGCTTTCAAACAGGATCCCAACGAACCACTATATGAAATATGGGAGCGATACTGGATCATGGTGAAGGAATGCCCAAACAATGATATGACTGAGGCAATGGTAAAACAGATATTCTACCGAGGCATTAACACAATAAATTAGTGCATAGTGAACCAACTAGCTGGGGGCAACTTCATGAACACTCTGTATGATTAAGCTTGTATGATATTGGATGAGATGGCAGACACTTCTTCCGCTTGGCAAAGTAGAGCAAATGCGCCACAGGGTGACCCCATGGTTATTCACTTTCACAAAGAGCTCAATGATCATGGGCAAGCAATAGCAGAACTGACAACAACTATGAACCATCTAGCAAAGGCACAGTTACAACATGTTCAAGGTCCACGACAAGTGAATGCTATGGAGGGTGTCGACATGTTAGTGAAGAAAAGGAGACAAAAAGGGCAACAGAACCAAGGAAATTTAGATCAATACAACCAAGATAGTGGTGGCTTCCAAAATGATGGGTATGAATAGCAAAATGAAGAAGTGCAATACGCGAATAACTATCAAGGCCAAATAGGCGATTCTTCCAACCAACAACAATGGATATCCCAAGGCAATTGGGGAAATCAACAACAACATGGCAACATCAATTGGGAGAACAACAACAAAAATCCAAATTGGGGTAATCAAAACAATTAAGGTAATTTGAATGGCAACTACAACAACTGGGGTGGAAATAACAATCTGGGCGGTTGGAACAACAACCAAGGAAATCCGGGGCAAGGCTTTCAAAGGCCCCAATATACCAACAATCCACCTCAATTTCCATCCCAAGGTCCTAGTTTATCGAACCAAGAAATAGGGAGAATTAAAATGATGTTCGAACAGATGATGAAGAAGAATTCTAACTCGAATGCCCAGTTGGCTTCCTATAATACTTCACTTAGAAACTTGGAGGTTCAATTAGGCCAAATCTCACAATCCCTGAACACTCGCCCTAAGGGGGCTCTACCTAGTGATACGGTAGTCAACCCGAAGGGTGGGAAGATTATTGGGCATACAATGGCAGTAACTACAAGGTGTGTATGAGGCGCTAATGTGAATGCCTCCAATAAACAAGCAATTTTGAGTGATGAAGTTGAGTTGCAAGAGAATGAGTTCCCTTTGGTGGTTGAATATGTGATTGATGAGAACATGAATGAAGAAGTGACGATTGATATCAAAGATACCGAGATGGACATGCAGAATGACATGAACACATCTAGGGAACATGTAATAGACATGCCAGAAATGGTTGTGCCTAAAGCCAAGGAATCTTTTCCAAGGCAACCTCCACCTTATCCTCAAAGGCTAGCGAAGCAGAAAAATGAGAATCAGTTTTAGAAATTCATTGAGATGATGAAGAACTTATCCATTAATGTGCCTTTGGTGGAGGATCTAGAACAAATTCCATGTTATGCTAAATTCACGAAAGACTTGGTGATGAAGAAAAGATCCGTAGATTGTGAAACTATCGAGATGGCCCACCAAGTGAGTGAAATAGTGCATTCAATGGCTCCGAAGCTAGAAGATCCCGTTGCTTTCACCATTCCTTGCACCATTGGTAGTGCAAATTTTGCAAAAGCCCTATGTGATTCGGGGGCAAGTATCAAGTTGATGCCCTACTCAGTTTTCAAGACTTTGGGTATTGGGCAATCGAGCTCCACTGCCATGAGATTGCAAATGGCGGATAGATCAATGAAGAGGCCTTTGGGTATTGTTGATGATGTTCTTGTCTGGGTGGACAATCTATCGTGCCAGCTGATTATGTGATTCTTGACTGCGAGGTCGATTTTGAGGTGCCTATAATCTGGGGAAGAACTTTCCTTGCAACTGGGAAGGCCTTAGCTGATGTGGAAGCTGGGGAATTCACCTTTCAGGTGAGTGATGAGAAATTGGTCTTTCATGTGTGCAAGTCAATGAAGCAGCCCAACAGTTATGAAGTGTGCTCTTTTGTGGACCTTGTCACAGCATTGATAATTGATGATACAAGTGCAATGATTAATGTGGAGGACCCTCTAGAGGTAGTATTGTTGAATCTTGATGTAAATAAGGATGAAGACCGAGTGGAATGTGTCAATGATTTACATAAAATGGACTGTTACTCTTATGAGCCTAGGAAACCCTTTTTGGATCTTGAGAATAGGAAGACTCCACCAACAAAGCCCTTAATCGAGGAACCTCCGGTGTTGGAGTTGAAGCCGTTGCCTCCACACCTCAGGTATGAATTCTTAGGCCCTAGTTCAACTTTGCCAGTTATTCTTTGCTCTTGTCTTACTAACATGTAGGTAGATGCCACATTAGCAGTGCTCCAAAAGTGAAAGAAGGCAATTGCATGGACTTTAGCTGATATTCGGGGAATAAGCACCGCCTTTTGTATGCACAAGATTATTCTTGAATTTGATGCAAAGCCCTCATTGGAACATCAAAGGAGGTTGAATGAGGCAATGCAAGAAGTTGTGAAAAAGGAGGTGATCAAATGACAGGATGCCGAGGTTGTTACCCTTCTGACAGTTCTTGGACTTCACCAGTGCAATGTGTACTGAAGAAGGGTGGCATGACTGTGGTGACTAATGCGCAAAATGAACTAATTCCTACCCAGACAGTCAGTGGATGGAGGGTGCGCATGGATTACCGCTAGCTGAACAAAGTGACCCCCAAGGATCACTTTCCATTACCTTTCCTTGACCAGATGCTTGATCGACTTGCTGAGCATGCCTTCTACTATTTCTTGGATGGGTATTCTGGGTACAACCAAATTTTGATTGCTCTGGAAGATAAGGAGAAGACTACCTTCACTTGCCCATATGGTACCTTTGCCTTTTCTAGGATGTCATTCGGGTTGTGTAATGCACTGTCTATATTCCAACGATGTATGTTTGCCATTTTCATCGACATGGTGGAAGATATTTATGAAATGTTCATGGAAGACTTAGTGTCATGGGTGACTCATTTGATGAATGCTTGAAGAATCTTGACAGGGTGTTGGCCCGGTGTGAAGAAACCAATCTTGTGCTCAATTGGGAAAAATGCCACTTCATGATTGATGAGGGCATAGTCCTTGGCCATAAAATCTAAAAACTTAGGATATAGGTGGACAAAGCTAATATAGAGGTGATTTCAAGGATTCCCCCTACTTCTGTCAAGGGGGTTAGAAGTTTTCGTGGGCATGTGGGATTCTACCGGAGATTTATCAAAGACTTTTCAAAGGTAGTGAATCCTTTGTGCCAGCTATCGGAAAACAATGCTAAGTTCATGTTAGATGAGAGATGTATGCAAGATTTTGAACTCCTCAAGTACAAGTTGACCACCACTCCTATTATTACTGCACCCAATTTGAGCTTGCCTTTTGAGCTTATGTGCGACACGAGTGATGTTGCGGTTGGGGCGGTTTTGGGTCAAAGAGTGAATAAAATGTTTTATCTAGTTTATTATGCGAGCAAGACAATGAATTATGCCTAAATGAACTACACCGTTACTAAAAAAAGAGCTCTTGGCTATTGTGTTCACAATGGAAAAATTTTGGCCGTATCTCATGGGTACCAAAGTCATAGTGCATACCGATCATGCCGCTCTTTAGTACTTGATGACAAAGAAAGATTCCAAAGCTAGGCTAATATGATGGGTCTTGTTACTTCATGAATTTGATTTGGAAATTGTGGATTGGAAAGGTAGTGAAAACGAAGTGGCAAACTACTTGTCCCGCTTGGAGGAGGAGGGGAGGCCTCGTGATGGCCTAGAGATCAACGATTCATTTCCTAATGAGCAACTACATTCTATGTCGATGAATGCTATGCCATGGTTTGCGGACATTGCTAATTTCCTTGTGACTGGTATAATCCCGTGTGAGCTCTCTTCTAACCAAATGAAGAAGCTCAAATAGGATAGTTTGGATTTCTATTTCGATGAGCTGTACTTGTTAAAGATTCGCACTGATGGAGTGATCCGAAGTTGTGTCCCAGAGGAGGATCAAGTGAGTATCTTCGAGGCTTGTCATTCCTTTCCCTATGGTGACCATCACGGTGGGGCGAGAACAGCTTCAAAGGTTTTTAGTTATGGGTTTTACTAGCCAACTTTGTATAAAGATGCAAGTGATCTTACGAAGAGGTGTGACAAATGTCAAAGAGCGGGTGGAATTTCGAAGAAAGATGAGATGCCTCTCGATACTATTCTTAAAGTTGATATTTTTGATGTATGGGGCATTGATTTTATGGGCCCGTTTATTAGCTTGTGTGGGAACACATACATTATTGTGGCGGTTGACTATGTTTCAAAGTGGGTTGAAGCCGTGGCTTTACCTAACAATAAGGCCTGGAGTGTTGTTGCGTTTCTCAAGAAGAGCGTTTTAGTGATGGGGGTTCTCATTTTTATAATAGAGCTTTTGATACTTTGTTTGCAAAATATGCTGTCAATCACAAAGTTTCTACCCCTTATCATTCTTAGGCGAGTGGCCAAGTTGAAGCTCAAACAGGGAAATCAAGAGTATATTGTCAAAGACAGTCAATACAAATAGGACCGATTGGTCAAAGAAATTGGATGATGCTCTATGGGCTTATAGGACTGCTTACAAGACTCCGATTGATATGTCTCTGTACCATTTGGTGTTTGGGAAAGCTTGCCATATGCCAGTTGAGTTAGATGACAAGGCCATGTAAGCTTTAAGGAAGCTGAATCTTGAATGGGATATAGCAGCGAACCTTCATGTGGAACAACTTAATGAACTTGATGAATTCCGATTCCATGCCTACTCTAGTTCTTCCTTGTACAAAGACAAGATGAAGTACCTTCATGATAAATATGCTCGTGGTAAGGAGTTCAAAGTGGGTGATTTGGTTCTCTTGTTGAATTCTCGTTTACATCTGTTTCCGAGAAAGCTTAAGATGAAATGGAGTGGACCTTTTGAAGTGTTGTTTGTGACTCCGTTTAGTGCACTTGACTTGAAAACCAAAAATGGAGAGGTCTTCAGAGTTAATGGGCACAGAGTCAAGCACTAACTTGGGAAGATTGATGACAGCCACGTGGTGGCACTGATCCATCTAAAGTGATTTGATGGTAAACTACGTTGTGCGCGGCGTTAAATCAGGTGCTTCTTGGGAGGCAACCATGTGTCTTTCTTTTTGTTTTCTTTGATTTTATTTTTAGTGTAGGATTTGCTTTTGGACTAACTGGTTGTGAGATATGTGTAGGATTATTTTGATGCAGTGGAGGACCAAGTTGGAAAAATGTCACTCTTTGAAGTTTGCACTGCAGCCGCATTACATTTCTTGCGGCCGCAAAGGCCTTTGTGCGGGGGAAAAATTTCAATGCAGCCTGCAGTGATGAATAATTAAAAATGGGATTCTCTAAATTTATCATCGCAGCCGCATTGCATTTTGTGCGATCCACGGTGCCCTATCGTGGTTGCAGAGCTTTTCTTGCGGACCGCGGTGCCCTACTGCCCAATGCTTCATATGTTCAAGCACCACAAACCGTGGTGCATTTCATGCGGTCCGCTGTGGGTAGGTATAGTGGGTCCCATGTTCCTTTTCTATAAATAGTACCTTAGGTCTTCATTTACAACTTTCGCTCACTCTCACTCTTAATACTAAATAAGTACTATTCATCCAAGCCCTAACTACAAAAATTCAAACTCTATTTCTAAATCATCTGTGTTTCATCTCATTACTGGTAATTTTAATCTTTTCTTGGTTTTTAACCTTGTTTTATTTTCTTTTAATTAGTTGGTTGTACTTTTTTTTCTTCCCTTTTCTTTAAATTGTAGCGTAGGTTTACATAATGATGATAGATTAGGGTTAATTAGTTAAGAATAATCATTGAATACCTAACGCATTAATGATATGTGATTTTAGGCTAAAAATCAGACGAAAATTAAAACCCTAGGTTAGTATTGCTGCTTATGGCTTACCGCGGTCCGCAGTGGATTTATTGCGGTCCGCAATGCCATTTCATGTAGACCGCGGTGGTGAAACTTCAAAAAGTTGAATGTTGAGGACCGCAACCGTGGTTGACATTATGCGATCCGTAGTGCCTCACCGCGACCGCATACCATTTCTTGAGGTCCACATTGCCTGGAATCAGAGAGTGGGTATTCTGACCCCACCTCAATGCGGACCGCAGTACCATTTTGTGCGGTCCGCGGTAGTCCCTTTTTGGCCGCATGCATTTTATGCGATCCGCATTCTGCAATTTTTTTCTTCACTGATTCTTGTTGATACCTAATTTTTTTTATATTTTAAATACACATAATACTTTCAAAATAGCCTATATAAGCATATATAAGCATATCCCAAGGTTTCATTATATTTTCTTAATTTTTCAAAGATTTTTAAAATCAATTTACTGTCTTATTTTATCAAGAAAAATCCAATAATTGTCCCTAAAATTATCAGTTTTGGTGATTCATTTATTGAATTCTCATGTTTATACTAAAATATACCTAATATATTTTTTTTACATATTTTTACAAATTTATTTAATATTTTTAAGGATAAAATTTTATAATTGCAATATTAGCCATTTTAGGTTTAAATTTGTCTCATATTTATAAAATGGGATCTTATATTTTTAAATTAATAATTATATATTATAAATCATTTTCGTGCTTTCAATTTGTTTTCAGAAATTTGTTTACTATTTGGGAAAAAGGGCTATTTAACTTATAGCCAGATTTGGCTTTCTAATTTGGCATAAATTAAACCAGACCCCAACCCAAATTAAACCTGCCCAAAGACCCAAGCCCAATCCCTAAATCTACCTGACCCAACCGAATTAAATCTTGGCCATTGATCAATTTTGACCAATAGTACATATCCATTCTCACCAAATTACACCAAACGACCCCTCAAACCCCTCTCATTCCTCACTCAACCGACTCTCATCTCTATCTCTTTATATCTGGTTCTCTCTAGAACCTTTCCCCTTCCCCTCCGCTCCGATGAGTTTCACTCATCTTCTCCGGCCACCTCCTGGCCTGAATCCATGGTGGTCTCACCACCTACCAGCCTTTTATGGTTCCTACACGCTTGGTTGCTGAAGTTTCACGGCCTGACCATGAAAAAGCTTTATCCAGACCTTGTTTGATTCAAGTTCTATGGCCATCTCCATCCTTTTTCCAGCAAGCCATGTCTACTTCGAGCTTGACATCGACTCCTCCTGCGTAGATCAATCACTATCCAATCCTTTCTCACCGTTTGGGTTCGTCTGAAACCCTAGCTTTTGAGGTTCTTCTAGTTTCTATAGGTCTATTTTAGATTCGTGTTTTCCCTAAACTTTTAAATGATTTTTTGATATTTTCTTCGAAACTATGCTTTCAAAACCTTTATTTTTTCCGATCTAGGGGTTTTTTTGAGTTATTTAGATGTTTCTCTGATTTTCTTTTTCTGTTGTGTGTTTCTTCTACTATGTTCCATCTATTATGTTCTTTGTGTGTTTCTTCTACTGTGTTCTTTGTGTGTTTCATCTACTATGTTTCTTATTAAGTTTCTTCTACTGTGTTCTTATTAAGATTCTGCTAGCATGTTCTTATCAGTTTCCTCTACTGTGTTTTTATGTGTTCTTATTAAGTTTCTTCTACTATGCTCCTTTATACGTTTAACCTACTGTGTTCTTGTTAGTTTCTTATTCTATGTTTCTTTGAGTTCTTCTAATATGTCTCGCATGTATTTCCTTTACTATGGCACTCATGAGTTTCTGCTACTGAAAGAGCATGTTGAAGGTCCCAGTTCCTTTCTGAGACCACTGAATTAGTTTTGATCATTATCTTTTTCCTTGATTACTTGTCCTCTCATCTCTGCACTCGATTGATGGTAAAAATCCTAGAATTTGGGGGTTCATCCGAGTTTTGAGACCATTGGCTATGTGTTGCTTTAACCTATTTGATTTCAAAACCCTAGCTCCTTTGAACCTATTTCGAGTTTCTGAATTTGTTTCATTTGTTGCTCAACTGAGTCTTGAAATCTTTGTTCCAACCTTTGTTTCTTTAAGCAATTATGATTCTCTATTAAACTCTTCTAAGGTCTTTATACTGGACCTTTTGTGTGCTTTTTGATACTATCTCTCTTCTACATTGCTGACCTATGTGACTACCATGATCCTATAGTCTACTACCTACTGATTTTGCAATGGCATGACGTTATTCTTTGCCCTAAATTCAGCCTAGCATATTTGTGTGCTCTTCATATGTACTAAACTTCCCTCTAAAAATGGCTTTCAATTTTCATTGATTTCAGACTTCCTTTGTGTAAATCTGATTGATTTCTTTCCTTTTTTGCTGATTTACCTGTTACTCGGTTTGAGTCGAAAACTTTCCTTAGCTTTTCTAACTTGGTTCATTCATGGACCAGTAATTACAAACATCTAACTCCTTGATTTAATGTGTACTAATTGATATTCTACCTTATTTATGTAACCGTATATTTCAAATTTCTTCCCTTAAGAAAATTCTTATGTATCTACCCCTAATTTCCTACTTTACACAAGATGCTTATTGGATTTCTTTCCTTAAATAATTTTCTTGCTCAATACCGTTTAAGTCTAAAATCCTTAATTAAAGGAAGTCTAGTACTAACTGATTTTAATTGATATCCAATTCCTTAATTGTTTTCTTACCGTATTTCTGAATGTTTTTCACTCTATAAATACACGACTCTTTCATTAGCAAAAGATCCATCACTTGTAATCTTTTTGAACTTACACTTACACTCCAAAGTATTCCCTCTTGTTGCTTGTATTGTGGCCTGTTTATAATACCTATTGTTTGCTTTCTCTCTATTTGCTTCTTTGAAACTGGTATGTCCTGATTTAAGGTTTTTAGCACCACAACAATGTGTTTATTTTCTACTTTTGTATCCCTTTCTGCTTACTACTTCTGTACAATTCAATACTTACTCTAACATACTGATTTCTTTTGGCCTGTTCTATCATGAATCTCGAACCCCTGCCTCCTATGTGTTTAAGCTATGGTTTGAGGCATGGCAATACTGCAATTCATTGTCCATGAATCCAACTTGGTCCCCTGGGATCCTAGCCTCTAATAGTATGAGTTCTGGCAGGCTTATGGGTATGCTATCACTCCCCATTGCTGGGCATACCTAAAGTCTGCACTTGCCTAAGCAATAGGCTCTTTACGATCTCCTTATTCCCCTGAACCCTTTATTTGTGCTTATTTGTAGTTGTTTCACTCTCCTTTTCCCTTTTTAGCATTCTGCCCTTGCACACTCTCTTAGTCTTTATGTTCTGCCCCCTCTTGTGAGCCTTGCCTTGGGACCCTTTGAGTTCCATCTGAACTTGGACATTTAAGGGATGGCCCTTTCACACTGCACTTGTACCTGTTCTAATAATATATTTGGATGTGAGCATTGCCGAGAGCCCCATTAAGGCTCTTAGGGAACTTTGACACAGTCAAATGGGAGAAACGCTTTGGATCATTGATCTCATGGAGTTGGTTTACTTCACATTTCAGACATGAAGTCTGAATTAGGCACTCTTTGGTTGTACTTTTATTATATTTTTTTGATGTATTTTTTCTTTATTCCGGACTGTAATAATTTTTAATAAACTCTTGGGGATGGTTCGTGAAAAAGGGCGGGTAACTATGTATGCAAAAAATGGTAGATACCATGTCTATAGGTATTTTTAAAATCTGCAAATGCATAAAGAAATCATGCCTATCGGTCCTTCTGAATTTTGTAGATCCATCATTCATATAGAAATCATGATCATTGGACTAACATATTTATATAGAAATCATGCCTACAAGTGTTTAAATCTGCACATTCAATTACACCGAGATATCATGTTCATAGGTCTTAAACAAATTTATGCAGATAGATATCATGTTCATAGGTTTAAAATAAGTCTTCTACATTTTATACCATGTCTACAAGGCTTAAGATCAACTACACATAGAAAGCATGTCTATAGGAACTCCTAATCGAATCTGAATCGCTTCATTGACGTATTGAGCTAAAATCAGTAATAACGGGTACTATAAGTTTAAGAACTTATAACCTTCGTTAAAACTTGCCTCTATTTTAATAATTTGACTACCCTATTTAACCAATACATATTCAGTTTATTTTAGACCTTGTTATTTCCTTGTTTTTACAAATTCGGTTGATACCATGCCTACAGGATCCTTGTCCAACACTTAGGCAAGCCTTAGGGTAAAATTATGAACTGAATCTGTTCTATTAACTACAACAAGCAGGCAGGCCTAATTTGGGTTTCTTATCTGAATTATGAAATAAATCAGTCTGCTTCAACCTTTAAGTTCTTTCATGTTTAGTATTTAATCATACCCTCAACAGTATGTGTAATTCATGCTAATTATGTGCTTCTTTGTTTAAAAGGGGTATATCTGAGCCTCTGCTTACTATGTGCTTTCCCCCAACTTGCTATACATGTTTTTGTATGTCTCCTTAGAATTTTTGCCTTTGACACTACAAATAAGCCTAACATCCTCCCTTTTAGGATTAGTACTCCTAAATGCCTCCGGGACTAATAGGATCGGGACGAGTAATAGTACACAATAAGTAATCGAGACCATTTCGTGCTTTAATAAGTTAACGTGGTAGGGAAGGATAGATATGGATATGATGATCACGCGATAATGTCACGTGTAGCCTCTCATTGAGGAGTGATTACCGGGCATTGTGTGGGGTGATCCATATTATTAATAAACCTAGGACCCCCTTTTCCTTTATTTCTTAGTTTCTTCTAAAAATTTCAAACCTTTTCTTCTGAGAAAATCAGCTTCCTTTAGTTCTTTCCAACTTTGTTTGTTTGCAAACCTTTACATGAAAATCCCCTCTTATTTGAAGTTTTATTTGCCTGTATAGTATTTGCATCTAAATTCACAACAATAGTCTGACCGGGAACCACACTAGTGGATTCTGAGGGGTGCATAACACCTTCCCTTTAGAATAATTTCAAGCCCTTACCCAATCTCTGGTTACTCAAATCAAATCTCCTTGGTGTCCTAATGCACCCTAATCATTAGGTGGCAACTCTTCAAATGTAAAACCTAGTTCCCAAAAGGAACGATTTGTCCTCCCAAATCATAAACTCAATTTCCGCGAAAGAAAAAGGGGCGCGATAGCATGGCAACTCTGCTGGGGAATTCTTTAGGCTTTTACCGTTTCAGACTTTTTATTGTGAATTTATGCTTCGTTATGCGTAATTATTTATTTCTTCTAAGCATTCAACTTTTTTCGGTTGCAAAACTGACTTGTCTATTTTTTTTCTTTTCTTTACTGCTTTCCTTTACTACTGCTTTATATTATGAAACTATTGTATTTACTGCTTTCTTAACGTGCAAATATGTGATAACACGCCTTTAATTGTTGCATAATTATGCTCAACATCATACTCCACTCGTGCCAAACAAAATCCTATAGCAACGCTTATAATGAGTGGTTGCGCTCTTACGATATTATCACCCCCTAAATGCAGAAAAGTCATATTTGCGGTAAAATCGGTCGATCAACGGTGTAGTCGAAGGTTTTGCACCTTTCCCCCTTGAGTTATCCGCTCAAGGGTACCAGTCTAAAGCCCCATAGAAACCCTACTCTGTTTAAATTGTGCATGCATCATGGTCAAACCTAGCCGATTAAGTTATGTTGTCCGCATAATGACTCTTTAAGATAGCCTTGTTCAAAGTCCACTGGGTTTCCCTAGAACCCATACAGACATTGTCACGATCTGTGCATTTATTTGGAGAACTAAATGTTTTTATGCCAATTGTTGATGTTAAATAGTCGAGTCTGGTGGGGGGAGGGTATAACCCTTTTGTTTTGCAAAAATTGAGGCACGAGGTCCCTAGTTTCAGTATGATTAGCACGCTCCCACTCTTGCTACACTGGTGGAGGAGTCTTCCACCAAATGACCAAATCAATAAGTGGAAAGAGAGGGCCGCCAAATCTAGCAAAAGTTGGAATATTTGGAATACAGTTTGCTGGAATTGGAAGGAAAAGTGAGGAAAAGAGTCACTAACTGCTAGAACACTGAGAGAAACGAAGGAGAACACCTGGAGAAGGCATTATACCGGTGAACCTATGCGAAACTAAAGGATCTAATCAACGAAAGCATTCAACCTGAGGAAGGTATTTCTAGGACTAAATAGATAGCATTTTTCTTCTTTTTGCTTTATCAAATGTAATAAGGCCAATAACCATTAGTGACATTTATTTCCCGCTTGTTTAGTGTCGTTTTGGGATTCTTCTATTTTTATCAATAAAATGAGGCATTTAGCATTTTAAGTTCTCTAGATCAATTTGTCGCTAGGCCTACCTCGAGCACAAAGAGGTCCCCAAAGTAGGACACAGTTTACATTCTGCACTATGTGTTTTAAATATCACAACGTTTTTCATAATCCGCACTAACTTCTTACCTTTTTTTTTACTTTTTATTTATTCCCCTCCCCAAAGGTTAGTTCGTGAACTCTAGCAATATCATCATATTTTATGAGATCCAGGGGCCCTCCACCTACTTCTCCTCTTAGTCCTATCAGACACAAGAACAAAGGAAAGATGGAAGGTTTGAACAATGCCATAAAAGAGAACTCAACTGAACGGGTAGAGGTCACTCATGGTCACGGTACTCTGGCTCCCAAGGAAAATGCATCCCAACTGGAGCAAAAGCTGCTGAAATTTCAAGAAGAACTTGACCAAGTTCAAAATCTGGCAAATCTATCATTTTCCCTCACCATTCCAAATGTTAATTTCCCAAATGCTCAGAATCATGTACCTCCACAAAATATCCCAAAGCAGCAAAACCATCCCACTCCTCATCACCACTGCAACACCTGCCGTACCTCAAATAACACCCCACTGCTCATCCCATAACTCCAGAATTCCATAAATGACCACTGGCACACTCAACATACAACAACAACAACAACAACAACCCAGTATAATCCCACTTAGTGGGGTCTGGGGAGGGTAGTGTGTACGCAGACCTTACCCCTACCCTGGGGTAGAGAGGCTGTTTCCAAATAGACCCCCGGCATCCTTCCCTCCAAGAACTTCCCACCTTGCTCTTGGGGAGACTCGAACTCACAACCTCTTGGTTGGAAGTGGGGGTTGCTTACCATCAGAGCAACCCCTCTTGGCACACTCAACATAATAACCCAATATACGTGGAGACTGTGCCAGACTCCACCCAGCCCATCTAAAGCACACCCGAGTCCGATGATAAGGACTTGCTCATCATATACCTGGACGAAGAACTTAAAAATTTGACTAGTAGAATTCAAGGCGTTGAAGGTACTAAGGGAATTGAAAGGCTAAACTACGAAGATCTTTGCATACTGCCCGAGGGGTACAAACCTCCTAAGTTTGAAATGTTTGATGGTACCGGAGATCCAAGGGTCCGTTTGAGAACGTACTGTGACAAATTGTTTGGAGTAGGAAAAGATGAGAAAATCCGCATGAAGCTTTTCATGAGGAGCTTGAAGGGAGATGCTTTATCTTTTTACACTAGCCAAGATCCAAAGAAGTGGTCGAACTGGGTAAGCATGGCGTTTGATTTTATGGACAGATTCAGGTTCAACATGGAGAATGTGCCAGATGTGTTATATATTCAAAATCTAAAGAAGAGGCCCACAGAAACCTTCCGCGTGTATGCTACTTATTGGAGGTCCGAAGTTGCCAAGGTCAAACCCATCTTAGATGAAGAAAAAATGAACAAATTTCTCATCCGAGCCCAAGATCCACAAATTTCTGACATTATCAAGCTAGGAGAAAGGATCAAAGAGGGCATCAAAAGTGGTATGGTTACGAATTTTGAGGCCTTGAAAGCTACAAACAAGGCCTTACAGTCAAGCGGTGTGTCCAAGAAAAGGGATGTATGAGCCGTAATAGTGGCACAAAGAACCAAATCTCCCATCAAATACCAAACATACCCAATGCCACCACTCACATATCAGCCTACCCCAAACTACCAAGCACCTTCACCCTCTTCCAAACTCCACCACTCACCTATCAATCACCCCCACATATCAGCCCACTTCATCCAAATATTCCCAACCAGCATATGTTTACCAAGCCTATAACACTCAACCATCCCATTACCAATCCCCTCCTCCAAGCCAAAACTTCCCTAGACCCCGACTAAACTTTGAATAAAGACCCCCAAAAAAGTATATAGCTATTGTTGAACCTATCGACCAATTGTATGAAAGACTCAAAACTGCTGGCTATATCACTCTTATCCCTACTACTCCTGAAAACCCTTCTCAGTGGGTTAATCCAAATAAGTCATGTGCATACTATTACGGCATTAAAGGACACACCATTGATGAATGCCGCTCTCTGAAAGATAAGATCCAGACTTTGATTGATAACAAGATTATTGTGGCAAAGGATCCTACTCAAAATGTCCACAATAACCCTCTGCCAGATCATAAGGGTGGAGGCATTCACATGATTAAAATAGAGGATGATGGGGAACCCAAGCGATCGATCGGTTTGATCACAGAAGGTGACAATCCAAAGAAGCCAATAGTCACCATAGTCCAGATTCAGCCCTCTGGCGACGCCGAGGTAAACATGTCCATGCCACTTGAGTTTGAGACCACACCTCTACAAATATGCCAGCACCAATTGAGGTCGAATTCATGTCACATGCAAAAGCACCTATACCCTTCGAAGTTGCAGTTTTACCCCCCAAGGTGCATGCTCTATTCGGAGTAAAGATAGCCACGCCAATTCTAGTGGCAATGTTGGTTGTACCACCATTCCATACAAATTCCATACCTTGGGACTACACACCCAAGGCAAAAAGAAAAGGGAAGATCAAGTTTGGGAAAGCTGTTGCGGCACGGGGTATGACAAGAACCGATAGGGTTTATACCTTAAAAATTTTGGCTGATTCAAGCAAGCAGGCCTCTAGTCGGCCAACCATCTCTGAAACTAGGCCTGATGATCTCTGGAGAAAGATACAAGCCAAAGAATACTTAGTTACTGATCAACTGAACAAAATACCAGCGTAAATTTCTATCCTTGCTTTGCTACAGAATTCTGATGCATACAAGAATGCCCTGTTAATGGTGCTGAGTAAGGCATATGTACCAAGCAACATCACCAGAGGGGAGATGGAAAACAAGGTAGGTGAGTTATTGGAAAGTCACAAGATCACTTTTCATGAAGATGAGCTACCACCAAAAGGGCTGAGTTACAACAAGGCATTGCATATCACCGTGCAATGCGAAGATTATTATATCACCAGAATCCTAATTGATGGAGGGTCCGTCCTCAATATTTTTCTGTTGGTAACACTTAGGACATTGGGAACGGGACTGTATAAGATCAACGACGGGGATATCAACGTTAATGCTTTCGACGGTTTCTAAAGGTCCATCATTGGGAAAATTAGTCTGTGTTTACAAAAGGGGCCTACTTGGTTTGACGTTGATTTTCAAGTAATAGATGTGCCAGTATCTTACAATATTTTGTTGGGACGATCGTGGATTCATGCCACTATGGCCATAGCATCAACACTACATCAAGTAGTGAAGTTTGAGTGGAACCACCAAGAGGTGATCATTCACGGCGACAGTAGCAATCCCATATACAGTCTCCAGACCATCCCAGCAATTGGAGGAAGGAGAAAGATAGGCGGGGAGACCTATCACCATATTGAGTGAGTCAACTCCTTTGACAAGGACAAATGGTGGGACAACAATATTGAAAACATATTGAACTGGAGCGGTGACGAACCTAGCAAGAACCTCCAAGGAATCGCTAAGCCTATCAAATTAAAGAAATATGGCACCACCTTTGGTCTAGGATATGAGTATACCTTGGAAGAATTCAACAATTGGTTGCCACCATGGCGCGGTCCTTACTATTCACTGGAGCAGCCAATACCATGCTTGGAGCAGACTTTCCAACCGGGTGATATTATATATGGATCAGAGAAAGAGGAATCATTGGCAGTAATGAGGAATTTGTTCCTGGAAGACGATGATATGGATTGTTGTGTCATTTTTGAGGTGGAGGGGGAGGAAGGACCTTCCATACAGGCTGTAATCAGAAGAGCATACCTCAATAACTGGACCACAGAACCACCAGAGCCCGACGAGCCTCGGGGTAGCAAGACTGAACAACCATCATGCAATAAGATCTTCAATGTTCAAAATAGTTATGAAATTTATCAAAGAATTTCAATTTTCCTTATAAATAAATACTCTTATTATTTTCTCTCGTTACTTTACTTATACAACATTACTAGTACTTATCTTGACGAACCAATGACTGTGACATGCAATGAGACAACGCAACAAATAGTCATAGACTCAGAAGAGGATGACATACCGAAAGAGATGTTAAGGAGGTTGAGAATTTTGAAAACAGACCCAAGTCCAACCTGGACAAGACTGAGATTTTTAAACTGAGAGATGCAGAAAATGTCAATGAAACACGAATTAGCGTTCAATTATCACTGTCAGAAAAGGAAGAGTACATAGAATTTCTAAGAGAATATGAGGAAATATATGCCCGGTCGTATGATGACATGACTGGTCTGAGTATATCTATTGTGGCACACAAACTGCCAACTAACCCGACATGTCCACCGGTAAAGCAAAAGCTCAGAAAATTCAAACCTGATATGAGTTTGAAAATCAAGGAGGAAGTCACCAAGCAGGTCAAAGCCAAAGTTCTCAAGGTAGTGGAATACCCAACATGGTTAGCTAACATTGTGCCAGTTCCAAAGAAAGACAAGGTCAGAGTCTGTGTCGACTACCGGGATGTCAACTGGGCCAGTACGAAAGAAGACTTTTCTTTGTCAAACATATACATCCTGATCGACAATTGCGCCAAGCATGAATTGCAATAATTTGTGGATTGTTTCGTTGGTTATAATTAGATCCAGATGGATGAGGAAGATGCTGAGAAAACGACTTTCATTATGCCGTGTGGAATGTACTGCTACAAGATGATGTTGTTTGGGTTAAAGAATGAAGAGGCCACCTACATGAGGGCCATGACTACCATTTTTCATGGTATGATACACAAGGAGATCAAGGTGTACGTAGATGAAGTTATCATCAAGTCCAATAAGGCCACTAATCACATGGAAGATTTGAAGAAATTATTCAACAGATTGCAGAGGTATAACTTGAAACTGAATCCCGCAAAGTATGCATTTGGGGTTCCTGCTGGAAAACTACTTAGGTTTATTGTGAGTCGACGGTTCATAGCTATATCGGCCATGATGAGTTTCTTGGGAAGGCTTAACTATATCAGCCGATTCATAGCACAGTCCGCGGTCATCTGTGAGCCGATCTTGAAGATGTTGAAAAAGGATGCTGCCACCAAGTGGACTGATGAATGCTAGAAGGCTGTCAATAGGATCAAGGAATACCTGTCAACACCACCAGTCTTAGTCCTGCCTGAGCCAGGTAGACCTTTGTTACTCTACATCGCAGTGTTAAATGGTGCCTTCGATTGCGTCTTGGGGAAGCATGATGAAATGGGGAGGAAAGAGCAGGCCATCTACTATCTCAGCAAGAATCTCACTCCGTACGAAGCCCGATATTCTCTGTTGGAGCGCACCTGTTGTGCTTTAACTTACGTGGCCCAGAAGCTGAGACATTACTTCTGTGCCTATACCACATATCTTATATCAAAGATGGACCCTTTGAAGTATATTTTTCAGAAGCCCATGCCCACCGAAAAGCTAGCCAAGTGGCAAATCCTGTTGAGTGAATTTGACATTGTTTACGTGATTCAGAAGGCAATCAAGGGACAGACACTTGAAGATCACCTCATAGAAAATCCTGTATATGGAGAATACGAACCCTTGAAGATGTATTTTCCTGATGAGGAGGTATCATTCATAGGAGAAGACATTGCAGAATCCTATGATGGCTGGAGAATGTTTTTCGACGAAGCAGCAAATTTCAAAGGAGTTGGCATAGGAGCAGTCCTCGTATCAGAAACCAATCAACATTATCCGGTGTCAGCTAAGCTCAGGTTCCCAAGCACCAACAACATGGTCAAGTACGAAGCCTGTATATTAGGGCTTAAGATGTCCATTGACATGAACATTCAAGAATTGCTAGTAATCGGGGATTCAGACCTACTCATACATTAGGTCTGAGAAGAATGGGCAACCAAGAACTCTAAGATACTCCCGTATCTGCATCATGTGCAGGAGTTGAGAAAGAGGTTCACAAAGACAGAATTACAATATATCCCAAGAATCCAGAATGAATTCGCCGATGCATTGGCTACCCTATCATCCATAATACAACATCCAGACAAAAACATTATTGATCCTATTCCAGTAAAGATCCACGATCAGCTAGCCTATTGTGTTCACATTGAAGAAGAAGCTGACGAAAAACCTTGGTTTCATGACATCAAGGAATACTTAGAAAAGGGAGAATACCCAGAACTTGCAAATACTACTCAGAAGCACACACTTCGAAGGTTGTCTAATAATTTCTTTCATAGCGAAGGAATCCTGTATAGGATGACTCTGGATTTGGGGTTAATAAGGTATGTCAATGCAAAGGAAGGAAGCATCTAAACTGCTAGAAGAAATCCATGCTGGGACCTGCGGTCCACATATGAACGGTTTTGTCTTGTCTAAGAAGATACTCCGGGCTGGTTACTTTTGGATGACGATGGAAATGGACTGCATCAAGTATGTTCAAAAATGCCACTACTATTAGATACATGCAGACATAATAAAGGTACCCCCAAATGAGCTTAATACAACAAGCTCACCATGGCCGTTCGTTGCCTGGGGAATGGATGTTATTGGACTAATCGAGCTGGCTGCTTCCAACGAGCACAGGTTCATCCTAGTAGCAATCGACTATTTCACCAAATGGGTCGAGGTGATATCTTACAAAGCAGTGACTAAGAAAGTCATGGAAGATTTTGTCTGCGACTGTATCGTCTGTCGATTCGGGATTCCAGAGTCAATCATTACTGATAATGGCTCCAACCTCAATAGTGACTTAATTAAAGCTATGTGTGAAACGTTCAAGATCAAACACAAGAATTCTACAGCCTACAAGCCTCAAATAAATGGAGTCGTAGAAGCTGCCAATAAGATCAAGAAAATATTGAGAAAATGATATAAAAGCATAAGAAATGGCACGAAAAGCTATCATTTGCTTAATTGGGGTATCGCACCACTGTTCGCACATCAACCGGGGCAACCCCCTATATGATGGTTTATGGTACAGAAGTCGTCATTCTTGCTGAAGTAGAAATCCCTTCCTTGAAGATCATACAAGAAGCTGAGCTCGGCGATGCAGAATGGGTGAAGAGTCATTACGAGTAACTAGCTGTTATACATGGAAAGAGAATGAATGCAGTTTGCCATGGTCAGCTTTCTCAGAACAGAATGTCCAGAGCCTTCAACAAGAGAGTCAAGTCGAGACAGTTCACACTGTGAGCACGTGATTTTTGCCCTAAGCAAATTATTCCAAAATACATACAAAAATGATTTTGAATTTCTTGTGAAAATTTGTTGATAATTGTGTGGAAATACCAGGATTTTTCTAATTTTTGAAAGAAAAACAAACGAAGAAAATCAAATATCATCTATTTGTATCAATTAGAAAATACCAAAAATAGAAAATAATTACTCTTTAATTTTAGAAAATCAGAAAAATTAAAAGGAAATACAAGGACAATACAAGGAATAATAAATACAAGAGTAAAATACAAAAATACAGAAAAGAAAATAAATACAAAAAATATATAATACAAAAATACAAAAGAATACGATGTATAATACAAAATACAAATACAATATATAAGAACTAGGCCAATTACCATTCAGTGGCCCAAGTAATACAACACACAGACCAGACCCAATGAAATCAGCCTAGTCTGTTTATACAGATCAAACGACCCCGTTTTTGAAAATCAAATCTGAACCGTTGAACATTTGATCCAACGGTCTCATAACGCATCCCAGTCAATAATTGAAATGACGACGTATTGAGTCGTCAATCTTGGTCGTTCATTTGATTGATCCTACGGACGAGAGTGGACTCTCATTTAATCAGCCGACGTCGTTTAGAGGGTTCACGTGATCTGGGCCGTTGATCTCTATAATCCAACGGCCACAATGTATTAAAATGGTTTTAATATATCACATATACATACACCCTCTTCATTTCGTCTTCATCTTCTTCAGAAGACAAACCCTAGCCGCCCCCCTTTTCTCTCAATCTCTCGCCAGAACTCTCGCCGGCGGGAGATGTTACCTTCTCTGTTCAACCCCACAATTACACCCTAGAACCGTCTTGACCTCCCCTTTCACCTTCCATAACTGGTTTTCTTCAAAACCAACCAGAACTTCTCGAATATTCGTCCAAGTGTCGCCGGAACCCTACTCCGGCGAACACGAGTTATGATTCAGAATCCACCCTTAACACCATAGGATCTCCTTTGTCTCCTCTTTCGCCCCCTTTGAGTCTTTTCCTTCGAATAAACCCATAATTCGTCGAATATTAACTTGAGTGTCGCTGGAACCCACGCCGGTGAACACTTTTTGTTTCAAAGCCACCCTATGACATCCCCAAAACACTCAGCCCTAATATCTAAGAGTCTTTTCATTAAAAGAAGACTCAACGGTCTGCCTAAGGTTAAAAATCCCAAGAAATGATATCCAAGGTTTTGAAAACCCTGGAAAATCAAGAAAAATGAAGAAAAGAAAAGAACAGAAGAAAAAAGAGAGAAAAAGAAAATAATAAATCCTCAAAATTTCGGACCATAACATACCTAATCAAGTGATTCTCTTATGAAAAACACCTGGTTAGGTATGTTACGGGTCGGAATTTTGGATGATTGGGGATTCCAAAGGCTGGCTGTATTTCTTGATTCAGTGAGTTTTCTTTCTTTTCTTCCTTATTTTTATGCCTGCATGCATGATTTTTGTCAAGTCTTTGGGGTTAATATTCATTGGATTTTGACTCGTTAAGTTTGGACTTTGAAAATTGGTAGTGAATTAGATTTTGGTTTTGGCAGTAAGTTCGTTAACAAATTCTTTATTACTATTCTCGTGCTAAGATAGATATATATATCATGATTTCTGCTCAATAGGTAACATAGGATTGTTTTTCAATTCCGCCATAATCCACATTAATATTAGTATAGTATAAACGTTAAAATTCTTATTTTTAATTGGTGTTGTGTTTACTATTGTCTAATGTGAATTTTCTGTTTTAATTTCTGTTGCTTTGAGTTCTGATCTAAATGTGATTATCAAGTTAATTTTTAGTCTAAGTTTTGTTCCTTAGTGTTGATAATTAGTTAGTTTTAATCAGTGTAGTTGGTTTAGCTTAGTTAAGTCTATTAATCGTTATCAATAAATACCTTAGTTAATTGTTAAGACTGGTTATAGCTGTAGAATTTAATTACTGAAATTTGATTGAAACTAGGATGTAATTCAGATTAGTAAAAGGACATTTTGGGGTTAAGATGGTTAATGGTAATTGTAGAAAGGCTTCAAGGGTATTCTGGGTAGATAAATTGGCATAAGGATAATAAACCTTATGAAGTAGGGGTAATATAGGCAGTATAAAAGGCAGTTCAGTAAATATTAGATGCAAGTGAGGGCAGAATTGATATTACAAAGGTGTAGGAATATGATAGAATTAGCTAGAATATTCTAGAAAGGGATGTAGTTTACATTTTAGATAAGCAGTTGCACTTACTTGTGCAATAAGTCAAAAATTAGAGGACTAACAAGCAAATAAATGAAATCTGAAGTTCCCTCTCATTTAACTCTATAAATAGGCATGTATTTGCGTTGATTAGGGACTTTTTGAACCCTATAGACTTTTGAACCCTATAAGTTTTGGAAAGACCTCTGAAAATTCCCTTAAAAAAAAAGCTTCCTCTATAGCTCCAGATCTGATCCAGCTTTCAATTAGCCAAAATCCCGTCCACATCTTAGTTCTAAAATACAAAAACAATAGAAACTCTGAAAAACTAAAAAATTTCACTGTTTCATTGATATCGAATGGCTATTTCATTTTATGGGTGCAATTGAAGTGTGTGTGAGGCTATTAAAGTTAGTTTTTGGCTGATTTGGTAGCTGCTATTGGATTGTCAATTACTTCTGGTTTTTTGAATTCATTCCTGGTTTTGGACTGTCTGTAATTCCTACTCGTGTTGCTGTTGCTGTTCGTTGATCATTCGAGCTGTTACTGCTATTGATTCTCACTTTATTCTCATTTCAATCTCAGGTACATACTGGAAATTCATATGACGATATGCTTGAAAAGAGAATGAAATTGTTATTTAGTTGATTCTGAAACATATTTCGTGACTTGTTGTATGTTGATAATCTGAGGCATAGTTGATTTGTTTAGTATGAAATTAGCTCACGAACATAGGAATTTGGCATTATTTAATTGATACTGAAATGGACCGTGTTCTATATCGTTATGTTATTCAAATTCAACTGTGACACATGTCTAGTATATGAACGTGTAGATGAATGTTATAATCA
>MU691996.1:21123-61138 GCA_026770625.1 Nicotiana glauca
ATCCACAAATTCGTCTTTAAAATTTTTCAATAATTTGTGTTATTTAAAAATTATTAGACGTATTTATGCTTCATGTTGTACTTTGTTATTAATTTATTATGCATTCTAATTTACAAAAAATTGCCTTAAAAAAAAAACAAAAAAAAAAAACCTCGGACATAAAAAAGCCCGTTAGGCCTGCTAAGCCCACGAGACTGGCCCGTTTAGCCCAGGACCATCTGGGCTTAGGCCCGTCACGGGCTGGTTCCACCCAGCAGGCCCACGAAGCCCGGGACCGCCCGAGCCCGGGACCGCCAGGCCCAGGCCCGGCCCGTTTGGCCCATTTAGGCCCGGGACCGCCAAAATGTACAGCCTTACATAGGCCAAATTTCATCAAGCTGCACTGTGCTGAAGTCTAAAACATGCGAACTATCCTCCTGGTACTTCTGAAGCATGGAAATGTGAAATATCTGATGTATCCTTGCTAGGCTAGGAGGTAATGCAAGCCTATAAGCAACCTCCCAAACTCTCCCCAAGATCTCGAATGGGCCAATAAACCTCTGGCTTAACTTGCCCTTTACTCCAAACTGCCTCACACCCTTCATAAGCGACACTCAGAGATGAACCTTCTCACCCACCGTGTAAGCCATATCTCGAACCTTCCGGTCCACATAACTCTTCTGCCTGGACTGAGCTATAAAAAGTCATTCCTGAATCACCTTAACCTTTTCCATAGCATCATGGACCAAATTAGTGCCCAACATTCTAGTCTCTCAGGGCTCAAACTAACCAATCGGCTAATGACATCGCCTCCCATATAGGGCCTCGTACGGAGTCGTCTAGATGCATGAATGATAGCTGTTGTTGTAGGCAAACCCCGTAGAGGTAAGAACAGGTTCCATGAACCTACGAATAACACAGGAACAGAACATGTCCTCCAATATCTGAATAGTGTGCTCGGACTATCAGTCCATCTGGGTATGAAACACGGTACTCAGCTCGACCCGCGTGCTTAACTCACACTGCACGACTCTCCAAAAATGCAACATGAACTGCGTGCCACAATCAGAAATGACGATAATGGGCACGTCGGGCAAGTAGATAATCTCCCGAATGTAAATATGAGCCAACCACTCTGAATAATAGGAAGTCATTACTGGAATATAGTGTGCTGACTTAGTCAATTAGTCCACAGTAACCCAGACTGTGTCATATTTTGTCAAGGCTCGTGGTAAGCCTACTACAAAATCTATATTGATGCGCTCCCATTTTGTCACGACCCATTTTCTGAACAAGCCGGGACCGGCGATCGATCACTAAACATGACCGAGCGAACCATCGCTGCTTATCAAATTTATTATATCTCCAAACTTTATATGCAAGAAGGCAATACTCTAACCAAATACTTTTGTTTAATTTAAGCATTTAAATAAATTAACTCCAAAACTTTATTCATAGTAACCAATGAAATACTACTAAGTTATTATCAAAAACATCTGAATCTTAACTCAACGACTATGTCTATGAAGCCTCTACTGATAACTGACGCACTGCTCAGGACATGAGATTTCCTGGATAGTTCTCTAAGTAAACAAAGAAATAACTAAATAAAGATGACTCTAAGGAATACTCCACAAACAAAAGCGGAGCTCACCAATAGCACTGGAAGAGAAGGAAGTNGACAACATGGGGCAAACATTTAATAACATATACATTATGAGCAAATGTTCTAAATGCATGTAAAACATAAAGCTTATAAGAATAATTCTAAATAATTGCATAATAGCAGTTTATGAATATTCTAAAGGAAATTCTTTTCTTTTTCTTTCTTATAAAAAAATACTTCACTTTATACTTTGGGAGTTCCAACTATCCTGACTTAATTCTGTCTCAGTCACCGTGTGATCGGCACAGGTTCGATCCCAACCTGATCGAATAGGCCCAATCCACGAGGTGCCACTCGCTTCATGGTTCTCAACGCTCATGTAACATACCTTAGCATGACTAAGTAAATTCTCAGCAACGAGACTCTCGGCTCGTGTGCTCCCTACTTTGACTCAAGTAGTTTCAGGAAGTCAACGCCTTGGTCAGGACCCTCGGCCTAGACGATGACCCCTTCTCAGAATAAAGGATACTCCCAAAAATATTTTCTTTCTAAAACTTCTTCTTGTGACTTTTCAAGTCTAAATATTTTCTTTGTAGAACATCATGTACATGCTCATATTGATGTCCTTAAATGTGAAGCATGGCATAAGAATGAAATAAACATATAAAAATATTTCTAAAGATTCTTTCTTCTTCATACATTTTCAACATGAAAATAGCATATAAGAATAACACAAAAATCTGAAAATAAGAATGAAATAAACATATAAAAATATTTCTAAAGATTCTTTCTTCTTCATAAACTTTCAACATGAAAATAACATATAAGAATAACACTAAAATCTGAAAATTTAAGCACATATATCATAATAGATCATCTAAACTTTTGTTAGAACAATTCTAAATTAATGGGTACTCACTCGCTCTAATTAAATAAAGATAAACTCTTTTAAGCAATTCATCAAACACCTTGTATGCCTGCTTTTGTGAGTTAAACCACTTTAGTAAAGGGTTATATCAACTCACCTCAAAACTTCTCGAGCCAATATGTAGACCCAGTCTAATTGACACCAGTCAAACAATCGATTCTACAACAACCAATGCGTTTTAATCAATTTTAAAGTTTCATACCTAAACATGAAATTTATTGTTGATATGGAGAAAGAAGGGAATTAACTATTCATATCTTACCTATTACTATTGTAGGGTAATTGATAATAGGAAATTTTATATACCTGAGTAAAAAAAAATAAGTGAGTTATGAAGAACCTTAAAATTTTCGTTGCCCTGCGTGAATAGTTGGTGCCTCTGTTTCTCGAGCAAACAGAATGTTAATTCTTTTTGCTTTTGTAAAGTAGTCACGCCTCAATGAGGCTATTATTCCAACAGCCCTTTATGGGCACTTGGCACGTGCTTCCCCTTTTCTTTCTTTTTTTTTTCTTTTGACTTAAGTAATATTTTATTACACAAACTTTTAGTAATTTCTAACATTAAAAATTATTAATATTTCTCTAATTGTACATATAATTATTTAAGTATATATGTATATTTTCACTATATGCAAGATTAAAATAATAATAATAATTTAATTTTATTATTAGCGTGTCTCGAAACTTTATAAATTTGAGGAGTGTTACAATCTTCCCTCCTTAAAAACACTCGTCCTCGAATGTTGCTAGGGCCTTATTCTTAAGTTAACAATCATTTCTTAGGTCCTTGAGCCTCTTAAGTTTTTTTTTGCACTACTCACTTTTCCAAGGGACTCAAAATTTTGGCTAACTCCCTAAATTTTCAAAAATTTCGGCAGAGTTTTCCTTGTAAATTGGACTATCCAAAAAAATATCCCTGTCACAAATACCACAACTACACCATCAACAACCAATATACCATAACAGGCCATTCATAGGCACCGTACACAGCTCATAAATTAAGTACTCACACTCCGACAAGGAGGTACCACAGTAACTAACAAGAATCTAAAGCACAACACTTTAGCAAAAGTAAATTACTTTAATGAATTAAATATACTCTGGCATAAACTAAATCAGTACAACAACTAAATATAATCTAGGAAGGACATAAACACTTCCTAACTTGTATTTAATAAATAAAATATAAATGTCAAGCCAAACCTAGGTTCACATACCTTGTTACTCAAATAAATAAGGATACTTCTTCCTCATATCTACCTCGACCTCCCACATAGCTTCTTTTGAATCATGATTACTCCACAAAACTTTTACCGATGCTATATCTTTTGTTCTCAACTTTCTTAGTTGTCTATCAAGAATTTCTATAGGTACCTATTCATAAGTCAAACCTTCTTTAATTTCTATGGTATCGGCAGGTATTATATGCAATTCATTAAGAATGTACTTTTTAAGCATAGACACATGAAAGACAGGATGAACAGAGGACAACTCAACGGGTAGCACTAGCTTATAAGCTACGTTTCCTTTCTTTTCTAGAATTTCATATGGTCCGATAAATATAGGGCTAAGTTTTCCTTTCTTACCAAACCTCATAACTCCTTTCATTGGTGAAACTTTCAAAAACACCTTATCACCAACTATGAACTCTAACTCACGGTGCCTCTTGTCAGAATAAGACTTTTGATGACTCTGAGCCGCTTTAAGTCTTTCTCTAATTAGCTGAACTTTCTCCAAGGCCTCGCAAACAAAATCTAGACCAATCAGAATAAGTTTTCCTTTCTTACCAAACCTCATAACTCCTTTCATTGGTGAAACTTTCAAAAACACCTTATCACCAACTATGAACTCTAACTCACGGTGCCTCTTGTCAGAATAAGACTTTTGATGACTCTGAGCCGCTTTAAGTCTTTCTCTAATTAGCTGAACTTTCTCCAAGGCCTCGCAAACAAAATCTAGACCAATCAGAATAAGTTTTCCTTTCTTACCAAACCTCATAACTCCTTTCATTGGTGAAACTTTCAAAAACACCTTATCACCAACTATGAACTCTAACTCACGATGCCTCTTGTCAGAATAAGACTTTTGATGACTCTGAGCCGCTTTAAGTCTTTCTCTAATTAGCTGAACTTTCTCCAAGGCCTCGCAAACAAAATCTGGACCAATCAACGATACCTCTGCTGGTTCAAACCAACCCACTGGAGACCTTACAACGCTTCATAAGGAGCCATACAAATGCTGGCTTGATAGCTGTTATTGCAAGAAAATTTTATAAGTGGCAAGTGATTATCCTAATTACCTCTAAAATCTATAACACACGCACGCAGTATATCTTCGAGAGTCTGAATGGTCCTTTCTGCCTCGCCACTGGTCTGTGGATGAAAAGCGATGCTTAAATTGACCTTGGTACCTAATCTTTTCTGAAATGCCAAAAATGCACCATGAACTGAGGGCCTCTATCAGATATGATTGAAACTGGAGTACCATGCAATCAGACTATTTCTTTGATGTACAACTGGGCATACTGCTCTGCGGAATCTGTCATCTTTACTGGTAGGAAATACGTGGACTTTGTTAGTCGGTCTACAATAACCCAAATTGAATCATGTTTACGGTACGTGCGAGGTAGACCTACTACGAAATCTATATTAATCATCTCCCACTTCCACTGTGGTATCTCTATATCTTGAGCTAGGCCACCAGGCCTCTAATGCTCGACTTTGACTTGCTGGCAATTTAAATATTTAGCCACATGATCTACTACTTGTTTCTTCATGCCTTTCCACCAATACAACTCTTTCAAATCTAGATACATTTTGGTAGCACCTGGGTGGATATAGTACCTCGAACTGTGAGCTTCCTCCATTATGGCCTTCCTAAGACCATCTACATTAGGCATACATAACCGGTCATTCAACTTCAAAACTCCGTCACTTCCTAGAATGAAAGCAGTGATTTCTTTGCTTCTGACTCCTTCTTTTAATTTCACTAAGTACGGATCTTCGTCTTGCTTAGCCTTAACATGCGCAACAAGGGAGGATTGCGCTAAGGCATAAGCAGTTATATCTCCTTCTTCGGTCTCATCCAATCTAATTCCATCATTTGCTAGTTTTTGAATTTCTCGACCCAAAGATTGCCTTTGTACTACAAGATGGGCCAAGACACCCATTCACTTCCTACTAAGTGCATATGCTACCACATTAGCTTTGCCCGAGTGATAAAGGATATTGATTTCATAATCTTTCAATAGCTCGAGCCACCTTCTCTGTCTCAAATTTAATTCTTTTTGCTTGAAAATGTACTCCAGGCTTTTGTGATCTGTAAACACTTCAGAATGCTCGCCATAAAAGTAGTGTCGCCATATCTTTAATGCAAACACCACTACTGCAAGTTCTAAGTCGAGTGTGGGATAGTTCTTTTCATGATTCTTTAACTGCCTGGAAGCATAAGCAATAACTTTTCCATTTTGCATAAGAAAAAAACCAAGGCCCACTCTGGAGGCATCACAATACACTGTGAACCCACCCGAACCTGTTGGCAAGGTTAACACAGGTGCAATGGTCAACCTCTTCTTTAACTCTTGAAAACTCTGCTCACAAGCGTCTGACCATTGGAACTTAACTACTTTCTGAGTCAACTTAGTTAATGGAGTTGCAAGTGAGGAAAACCCCTCTACAAACCTTCTATGGTAGCCAGCTAACCCCAAGAAACTCTTGATTTTGGTTGGCGTTGTCAGCCTAGGTCAATTCTTGACTGCTTCTGTCTTTTGAGGGTCTACTTTTATTCCTTCACTAGATACCACGTGGCCTAAGAATGCCACTGAATGCAACCAGAACTCACATTTTGTAAACTTGGCATAAAGCTCATTCTCCTTCAAGGTCTGCAAGGCTATTCTGAGGTATTCTGCATGATCTTCCTTGCTCTTAGAGTATACCAAAATATCGTCTATAAACACGATAATAAAGGTATCAAGGAATGTCTTTAAAACTCTGTTCATGAGGTCCATGAATGCAGCTGGAGCATTTGTCAACCCGAAGGACATCACTAGAAATTCATAGTGCCCGTAGCGAGTTCTAAAGGCTGTTTTAGATATATCCTCTTCTCTGATTCTCAACTGATGGTACCCCGACCTCAAGTCTATTTTTGAAAAGTACTTTGCACCCTGAAGTTGATCAAATAAATCATCAATTCTTGGCAGTGGGTACTTGTTCTTAATGGTAACTTTATTCAATTGCCGATAGTCGACACACATTCTAAGAGACCCATCTTTCTTCTTGACAAACAGGACCGGGGCACCCCACGGTGAAGCACTCGGTCTGATGAAGCCCTTGTTAAAAAGGTCTTTCAACTATTCTCTCAACTCATTAAGTTCTACTGGATCCATCCTATAAGGAGGTATAGATATGGGCTGAGTGCCTTGCATGAGATCAATGCCGAAGTCTATAATTCTTTCGGGAGGAAGTCCGGGAAGGTCATCTGGGAAAACTTCTGGAAATTCTCTAACAACTGGCACTGACTGAAGAGCTGGTGGTTCTGATTCTGGATTAATAATGTGAGCCAAATAAGCGAGACACCCCTTACCGATCATTCGTTGTGCCTTAAGGTAAGAAATAAACTTACCTACAAGCGATGCTGAACTACCCTTCCACTCTAAGACTTCTTCATTTGGAAATTGGAACCTGACTATCTTGGTATGACAATCTAACATGGCATAGCAGGAAGACAACCAACCCATACCCATGATCATATCAAAATCCACCATTTCTAACTCTATGAGATCAGCTTTGGTGTTGCGACCTTGGAATGAAACTATACAACCTCTATAGATTCTGGTGACTTTCACTAACTCACCAAATGGAATAGATACTAGGAACGACTCACTAAGTTGTTCAGGTTCTAGTCCGAGGTTAATTGCAAAGTATGGAGTCACATATGAAAACGTTGAACCTGGATCCATTATAGAATAAGCATTATGTGAGTAGACTAAAAGTATACCTGCAATAACTTCTGCAGATGCCTCTGCACTCTGACAATCAAGTGTAGCAAACAAACGAGGTTGTCCCCCTTCCTGAGTAACTCGATCTGCACCTCTGCGTGCTACATGCCCGGTCTGATTATGAGAACCACGAGCCTGAGGTAGTGTAACTACAGTAGCTGAGGAACTAGAAGGACGTGTTGATCCACCACTGAAATTACGCCACAACTTTGGGTAGTTGGCCTTTATATGACCAGTGTCTCCACAATGGTAGCAACCATGAAACCCGATCTTGCACTGACCTGAATGTTGCCGCTTACATGTTCCATAAAGACCTTGTTGGTGTGAATGTTGGTCAACATGACTCTGGCTATGTGAGGATGATGTCCTAAAATTCTGATTCTAGCGAGACTGATTTCCATAACTCTGAGTACGTCTGAAGGAAGACCCACCACCTGACTGATGACTGTACTGAGCTGGTGCTAATGACTCCTTATTAGAGGAATCCCTTCCACCTCCGCTGGATATACCATCAAATCTGCCTGTTGTCGGGGCTTTCTTGTTATGCTATTTTTCTTCTCTCCTTAGTTGTCTGTCTTTTTCTAAGTTCTTGGCAAATCCCACAATAGAGGAGAATGCTTTCATCCCTACTGTTGCATCTGATGTCGTATCCTTAATGTGGTAAGCTAAACCGCCAACAAACCTGCGAATCTTTACTTTTTCAGTCTTAACCATGTGAGGAGCATGCTTAGCTAACCTTATGAATTCCATGTAGTACTCTTGCACACTTTTATTCCCTTGCTTGAGTTGTTCAAACTCTGTAGCATTAGCTTCCTTATCATGTTCTGGGATAAACTTAGCCATGAAGGCCTCTTCAAATTCTTCCCAAGTAGGGGGACCAACATCTTCATCTCTTTCCTTTTCCCACATCTCAAACCAAGCGCCGGCCACATCTCTAAGCTGGTAAGCAGCTAGCTCCACAACTTCATCATCAAATGCTTTCATCACTCGGAGGGTTTTCTTGACACCCTCCAGCCACAACATCGGATCTTCATCAACTATAGAACCCTAGAACACTGGAGGACTCAACTTAAAAAATTCATTCACTCTTGATGACTCAGAATTGTTCTGTCTATTTGATTGAGGTGGAATCTCATCTCTCCTCTCGTTCTGGTTGGCCATAAAGGCTTTAAACATCTCCATAGCACTGTTGACAACATTAAACACCTGACCCACATCGGGAGATATAGTTGCCTGAGCCGGAGCTGCTGTTGGGGGCGGTACTGGATCCTGAGGTACTTGATCATCATGCTCCACCCCTTCTTCTAGTTCAATCCGTGGGGTACTTGGACTCCCTTTGTGGATTTTCCCCTCCTATTCTGAGTCGAAGCCTTCTTAGTTCTACCTTGAGCCACAATAGTAGCGACAGTTTCTTGAGCAACATCCTAAGTATCGGTGTCAGAGTTGCGAGTATGAGCCATTTCTGCGAGTTTTGGAGAAACACATAAATTAGATAATTTCTTAGAGGTAGACTCTACTGTACGATCTAAAGTATGAAAAAAAGATACTTTTCCTAAATGCTTGTAGCCTCCTGTTTATAAGTATGGCGCGCTTCATACACATAAACAAGACTCTATTAACACGGCTTCATAGACCCCTAGGGCTCCATAAACCTGAGGCTCTGATACCAAGTTTGTCACGACCCAATTTCTGAACAAGCCGGGACCGACACTCGATCACTAAACATGACCGAGCGAACCATCTCTGCTTATCAAATCTATTATATCTCCAAACTTTATATGCAAGAAGGCAATACTCTAACCAAATACTTTTGTTTAATTTAAGCATTTAAATAAATCAACTCCAAAACTTTATTCATAGTAACCAATGAAATACTACTAAGTTATTATCAAAAATATCTGAATCTTAACTCAACGACTATGTTTATGAAGCCTCTACTGATAAACTGACGCACTGCTCAGGACATGAGATTTCTTGGACAGTTCTCTTAGTAAACAAAGAAATAACTAAATAAAGATGACTCTAAGGAATACTCCACGAATAAAAGCGAAGCTCACCAATAGCACTGGAAGAGAAGGAAGTCCTAACTCGTAGCCTGCTCGCCTGCAAATTCGGTTCCTACGTTGTACCGCAGACCAATGTAGATTCCCAAAAGAGAACGTCAGTACCATCCATTGTACTCAGTGAGTTTCAACAACAGGGGGCGAACCTTTAATAATATATACATTATGAGCAAAGGTTCTAAATGCATGTAAAACATAAAGCTTATAAGAATAATTCTAAATAATTGCATAATAGCATTTTATGAATATTCTAAAAGAAATTCTTTTCTTTTTCTTTCTTATAAAAAAAAATACTTCAGTTTATACTTTGGGAGTTCCAAATATCCTGACTTAATTCTGTCTCAGTCACCGTGAGATCGGCACGGGTTCGATCCCAACCTGATCGAATAGGCCCAATCCACGAGGTGCCACTCGTTTCATGGTTCTCAGTGCTCATGTAACATACCTTAGCATGACTAAGTAAATTCACAACAACAAGACTCTCGGCTCGTGTGCTCCCTACTTTGGCACAAGTAGTTTCAGGAAGTCAACGCCTTGGTCAGGACCCTCGACCTAGACGATGACCCCTTCTCAGAATAAAGGATACTCCCAAAAATCTTTTCTTTCTAAAACTTCTTCTTGTGACTTTTCAAGTCTAAATCTTTTCTTTATAGAACATCATGTACATGCTCATATTGGTGTCCTTAAATGTGAAGTATGTCATAAGAATGAAATAAATATATAAAAATATTTCTAAATATTCTTTCTTCTTCATTCATTTTCAACATGAAAATAGCATATAAGAATAACACAAAAACCTGAAAATAAGAATGAAATAAACATATAAAAATATTTCTAAAAATTCTTTCTTCTTCATAAATTTTCAACATGAAAATAGCATATAAGAATAACACTAAAATCTGAAAATTTAAGCACATATATCATAATACATCATCTAAACTTTTGCTAGAACAATTCTAAATTAATGGGTACTCACTCGCTCTAATTAAATAAAGATAAACTCTTTTAAGCAATTCATCAAACACCTTGTATGCATGCTTTTGTGAGTTAAACTACTTTAATAAAGGGTTATATCAACTCACATAAAAACTTCTCGAGCCAATACGTAGACCCAGTCTAATTGACACCAGTCAAACAATCGATTCTATAACAACCAGTGCATTTTAATCAATTTTAAAGTTTCACACCTAAACATGAAATTTATTGTTGATATGGAGAAAGAAGGGAATTAACTATTCATATCTTATCTATTACTATTGTAGGTTAATTGAGAATAGGAAATTTTATATAGCTGAGTAAATAAAATAAGTGAGTTATGAAGAACCTTAGAATTTTCGTTGCCTTGCGTGAATAGTTGGTGCCTCTGTTTCTCGAGCAAACAAAATGTTAATTCTTTTTGCTTTTGTAAAGTAGTCACGCCTCTATGAGGCTATTAATCCAACAACCCTTTATGGACACTTGGCACGTGCTTCCCCTTTTCTTTATTTTTTATTTTCTTTTGACTTAAGTAATATTTTATTACACATACTTTTAGTAATTTCTAACATTACAAATTATTAATATTTCTCTAACTGTACATCCAATTATTTAAGTGTATACATATATATTTTTACTATATGCAAGATTAAAATAATAATAATAATAATTTTATTTTATCATTAGTGTGTCTCGAAACTTTATAAATTTGAGGAGTGTTACACATTTTCACTCTGGTATCTCCAATCTTTGAGTCAACCTACCCGGCTTCTGATGCTCGTACTTCACCTGTTGACAATTTAAACACCGAGAGACAAGCAATAATATCTTTCTTAATTATCCACCACTATTAGTGTTGTTTCAAGTTACAATACATCTTTGTGACACCTGGGTGAATGGAATAACTCAAACTGTGCGCCTCTTCAAGGATAAACTCTCTCAACCCATCAATATTTGGAACACAAATCCGGCTCTGAAGCCGCATAACACCATAATCTTCAAGCACAAACTCCTGCACCACCCCGATGCACCATGTCCTTCAACACCAACAGGTAAGGATCATCAAACTAACGAGTCTTGATATGCTCCAACAACGATGATTGTGCGACAACACAAGTAAGAATCTGGATAGGCTTCCAAACATCCAATATTACGAAACTATTGGCCAAAGCCTGTGGTTAGAGGCCTCTCTGCTACCGGTAAATATGTCAAACTACCCATGCTCTCAGCTTTGCTACTCAATGCATCGACCACTATATTGGCCTTCCCGAAGATATAATATGGTGATATCATAGTCTTTCGGTGTTATGCCCCATTTTTTTGTATGTAAAAATATGCCATAAGTAAATTGATATAAGCTCGAAAATGAGATGTTACATTCCGCATTTTCGTACGTTAAAGTTCCGTCGTAAGCTAATCGACGTAAGCTCGAGAATGAGATTATTTTGAGATTATAAGCATTATGCTATTTCAAATAATTGATAAGTAAATTCGTGAAGGTGAGAGGATAAGAAAATAAAAAAAAATGAATTTTTGTCAAAGATTGATATGTTAGGATAAAATACAACCCGAGCTAAAATATCCGATATTTATGGACTAGTGTCATACAAGGTACCACATGACCATGATAGTAAGGTGTGTATAAGGTGTGTTAAAAGTGAGTAGTATTTTAAGTAATTTAAGATAATCCTTAATTATGTAAATTATTAGATAATGGGGAAATTAACAAGTTAATTAATAATTAGTGGTTGATTAATTAATGTCTTTGGATAAAGACTAAGGCAAAACGTGGCAGCCACATGGAAATATATTAAGTTACACTTTATTCACAAAGCAAGGTGGCAATGTTTGATGAATTTTTATGGCCAAGTCTTAATAAGTGGGGCCCATACTCAAACATTAAAAGAAATATCTCTAATTCATAATTGATTCTCTACAAAGTTCAAAGAAAGGTTCAGCAAACTCATTCACAAAAGATTAGATGTTAGCAACATGATTTTGCTATAAATATCATATGAGACTACTTAATGTAGTAGCAATGAAATTTTGCAATTATAAGGGAGTGCGGTGCAATCCTTTTCAAGAATATCCTCTACTTCAATCTTGACGTCACGTGTGTTGTCACAATAGCTGTATGTTGAAAGGATTGTTAAGAGAATCAACTCAGGTATGTAAGGCTATCCCTTCTTTCTTTTGGCATGATCTATACGACACAAACGAAACGAGAAAATGCACAAGTTTCATAAATGACTCTATTCATAGAAATACTAGAGATGCTTATGTTCTTGATTCCCCATATGTCCTATTATTCAATCATCTGTTCATGGGTCTCAGAAAAATGCGTAAATTGAAAAATATTTACTTCGTGATACTAATCAAAGGCATAATGGTCTTATGACATTCCGAGAGATTTTATTGACGTACTTTTCACGTATTGCATTCATTTATACCCATGACCAGATAACGTTATATATGTGTATATATGTATATATATGTATATGGGATATAGAAAAAGGTTACGGCGTTATATACGCACTACCACTTGATCAGCTGGTATACGTTGATGATTTTGCCCATAGTGGCCGAGATGATATGATGGGACGCCCTCAGAGGCTTGATGATGTTAGGAACACATGTACCTATGCACGACATGACATTTATATGCATATGCCTGGCATGATACATATCAATGATTCACAGAGCTATTCAGACTTACATGTTGAGTCTTTTGAGTCATGTTTCTCTCATGTCTATTATTTACTGATTTTCATTCCTTATATACTTGATACATTATTTGTACTGATATCTCTTTTTACCTAGGAACACTGTGTTTCATGCCAACAGGTTCCAATAGACAGGTCGAGTGGCACGATCTAAGTTCTCCCTTCGTGAACTGTCATGACGACACCTAGTCTCTACGACTAGGTAAGCCTAAAAAATTTGCGGAAAAAGGAAATGAAATACGAAACTAGAAAATTTCGGGCAAAACATAAAAAAGAAGTTAAAAATGCCATTTGGCATATACAATACACAATCTCAAAGTTGAATCAAACTCTCAAAATCCGGAATCTCATGAAATCACAAGCTATAGAAAGCTACACAGTGTTCTAACTCTAGAATGTCTAAACAAAAGTAAATACAAGAAGTCTAAAGCTAGAGGGAAGAATAGTGTTCAACAAAAAGGAAACACATGTATTTACTTAATGAAAATAAGGTTTTTTCAATAATTAGCACGTGTACGCACTCGTCACCTCACGTATACGTTATTCATATAACAATAATACCAAATCCTAAGGGGAGTTCCCCAACACAAGGTTAGGCAAGCCACTTACCTCGAACCGGCTCAAAATCAATCCGAAATCAAGATCCTGCCATGAGTATCCAACTCTGAGTGGCCCAAATCTAATCAAATAAATTTCATAATGTAAATAAAACTACAAACAACAAATTTATCTAAAATAATCGAAGCTAAGGTAAGAAAATAGAAAAACGCCCAAAAATCCTCTTCGGGCCCATGTCTCGGAATCAGGTAAAAATTATGGATTATGAACACCCATTAACTCACGAGCACACTCAAACAAAAATCACCAAAATCCGATGCCAAAATTTCACTCAAAACTCAAATTTTTAAATTGGGGAACTTTTCTCCCATTTTCAAACTTTTACCCCAAAATTCCTTAATTAGAAGAGGAAAACAACAATAGATTATAGTACTAAGATCAAAATAGAGTTAGAATCTGTTACCCAATGATTCTCCTTTAAAACCCCTTGAAAAATCGTCTCCCACCGAGCTCCAATTCGATTTTTGGGTTATGAAATCTCAAACCCTTGAATTTCTTATATCAGCCTAGCGATTTCCGCTTCTGCGGTCATGGGTCCACTTCTGCGGTCCCACTCCTACGGTTGGGGACCCACACATGCATGGTTTTATTAAACCCCCAGAGCTGCACCTTGTGAGCACGTGATTTTTGCCCCATACGAACTAGTCCCAAAGAAATCAAAATAAAAATTGTCTGTTTTATTGTGTGCATTTTTTGTGAATTTTTCGTGATATTTTAGTAATTATTTGCATTTGTCCGTGCATGTTTATTTGTTAAATTAATGAAAATACAAAAATATGTCGCATTTGCATGTAGGGTTTAATTCTACAATTAGGAGTAATTAAGTTTGTTTTACAAAATGAAAAATCACAAAATTTGTACTTTTGCATTTTTAGCATTTAATGTCCAATTGTGTGATTTTTTTGTTGTTGTTTGGTGTTTAATTATGTATGTTAATTATTATTAAAAGTTAATCAGTATTTTTTTTAAAGTAATTTGGTCTTTATAATTTGAATTAGGATTTTTAATTTTGAAAATTAGTTTAAAATGGAAAAGAAGTGAAAGAAAATTAGAACAAAAATAGAAATGAAATTGGACCAGGCCAAATCCACCCCTCACACAATCCAGGCCCAAACCGGCTGGTCCCAGATACGTCCAAAACGGTACCATTTTTGTCACGCCTAATCTGGGCCGCTGATTTCACTTGATCAATGGTCCAAATCAACCCTCCCTTAACCTGTTCCTAACCCGTTCCCTGCACCCGGTTCAACCCGACCCCATCATTAAACCAAACGACGACGTATCTGGTAAGCCCCCTAATCCTAGCCGTTGATCTTAATTAATCCAACAGCCAGGATCAAATCCCCAACCCTACCCTGCCCCCTCTAGAACCCCCCGCACCTCATCGTCTCTAAGCCCTTAGAGACCAAATGTACCTCCGTCTTCCCCCACCGTACTCCGCCCACCGAAAATCGCCTCACGGCGGTTCCGGTGGCCCAATGACTCCCAAATTTACACCGTCTATTCACCTCGACCTCCACATCTCCATGCCATCCTTAGCTTCCCTCGAATCCTAGCCTAGCCAGTTGAATATTCAAAAAAACCAACAGTCCCTCCGCCGTGTCTGGTGGCATCACCTCCGATGGCCACCAAATTTACACCCTAGGTCCCCCTCACCTTCCTCATCCCAAATCCAAACTCCCTTTCCCTCGAATATCATCAGAACTCGTCGAACATCATTTTGAATCGAAGAACCCTAGCGCCGCCACAAAATTTCCTGGTGGCGGCACCAACCCTAAACTGTCCCAAATCAACACCAGTTGGCCACCAGACCACCCTCGTTCTTAATCCCATACCATCTTTGTTCGAATATTGGCCAAGCCTGTCGAATCTTAAATCGAACAAACGAGCCCTAGAAGAACCAAAAAGAATTTGAGGTCACAATTGACCTTAGTCAGGTGTTCTTAGTCGAGAACACTCGATTAAGGTCCGTTTTGGCCTCAAAAAGCTCGAGTCAAAGCTTCGACTGACTAGAGTTCGTTTGGTTATGATTTTGAGGTATTTTTCCTTTCCTTTTCTATTCTATTTTGTCACCGTTTACTTGTTTAGGTTTGTTGTAGTTGTTTGATTAATTTGTCATTATTTTTGTCGATTATCTTCTTCTCCTCTTATGGACCTTTTTCTGGTCCAATTTTCCCCTGTTGATTAGCATATTGTTGAGTCGATTAATTAGTTTCGTCACTTAGTCCGTTCATGTTTGTGGTTTAGTTGTGTTGTTCATTAATTGTTTCATGTATCACCAGCTTCAGGGTACTCCATTCTGTCTGAGATCAATTTAGAAAAAATAATTTGTTTCAAAGTTGGTTATTACCATGTATGTGTGTGTATTAGTTTTGACTTTAACAGTCCAGTTCGATAATTATCCTGAATCAGTGTTCTTGTTTTAATGCCATTTAATCTAAGTCCAGTTTTTTAGGAATTAATTTGGGTTAATTGTTGTTTAAGTTAATTGATTGATTGAATTGGTTATAGCTGGACGGATAATATAGGTTAAAAGGTTTGAATTGGTGATAACTTTAGTCTCAGTAAATCACAGGAGATTAGGGCAATAGGTCTCAGTAATTCAGGGGGTAGTTTGGGCATAAGGGGGTTTTCTAAAAGGATTGAATTGAGACAAGTGTTAGTGGGTTTGGAAAAGTTAAAAGACAAATGTTAAGTGGGATTAAAATAGTTAAAAGATACTAATTGTGGAGACAACTTTCTAATTTTAAGGCCTAAGATAGGATAGTTAATGGTCCACTCAATGCTTAAAATCAGGAGGAGGAAGGAGTTTTGAGAGATATAAAAAAAAAGAGCTTAGACATTCTGCCAAAAAAAAGGACGGAGACAGAGAGTGAAAAAAAAACTGGACAGAATTAGAGGTCTGTTTTAAGCCTGAAAAAATCAGAGTTGAGAGAAAAAAAGAGTTTACATAGAAAGATATCCAAAAAGAAAAAGCAACAAAAACCTACTGTTCCATTGGACAGTCTTGAGGTCTCTAGATACTGAGTCACAATCCCCTGTTAAAAGTTCCCTTTTGGAGTTTTCAGAGGTCTGTTAGTTGATTTCGAGTGGTGGTAGTCTAATTAAACTGGTTTTGTTGAAGTTTTGGGTTGCTGGAAGTTCTAACTGTTCCTAGGTTCAATTTGAAGGTCATTTGGGTTTATTTAAATCTGTTTTTGGATTGATCTGTTGATTTTGTTGGTTCAAAACCCTTCTGAATTCTTCCTGGATTGATAAAAAATATTTCTGGGCAGAAACTGGATTGATTGGTGTTGTTTAAACTCAAATATTGGTCACTGTGATTCTGTTGACTCCTAGGTTGCATTTTGGTCTTTTTGGTGCTATATTGGTATTGCTGCTGGTTGTTTGCTGTGTTGTTACTGCTGCTGCTGACTTACTCTTCTCCTTCATTGTATCTCACTATCCAGGTACACACTTTGAATTCGCACCAATGTAACCTCAGATTGGAATAAATGAAGTAGTGTTTCAGATTCGTGCGTACGTGACTACCTGCAGCTATGACCAACATAACAATGTGTCATTGTGTAGTTTTAGTTCATTTGAATCGTTTTGAACTAGGAGTTGTGTAATCAGAAACTGATTTGAATTGTTTGAATTCGAATTAGGACTGTATGAATTATGTGGATTGGGATTGTTTAATTGGTATTATTTCTGTTGTTTGAAGTCTATGGACTGTTATGAGAACTCTATAGGTAGTTATTTTAGTTTGGTTTAATTAAGTGTTAAATAGTACAATATAATATAATGTGCTTTTTTTTTCAGTAGTGTAAAACTTAGTTCACGCCTTAGCTTATTAACTTCAACAGCCCATTTCTTAAATTAGGAGTCTCTTGAGTGTCGATAATGGGTCCTTGAGTAATTCAAAATAGTTAACATGTTTGTGTTATCCAAATGGAGTCCCTAGTTCGATTCTCCCTTTTTAAGAATTCACTAAAGGACAATCAGATAAGTTAACTTGTGCATAGAACTGAATACAATTGACTGGTAGCTCTTTAATCTGAATATCGGCGTAGTGTTTTCCTTTGCTATAACTGCTGAAACTTAGAATAATTTAGGAGCAACCGGCCCAGGCTCAATTCTGATTTGCATGTCCGTTTGGAGCCTAGGCCCAAGTCTGCGAATGATCCATTTGTGCCGGGCTTGGGTTATGATTTCCACCTGTGGGCTACTTACCTTTGCGGAACTAAACGTAGTTAACTCTTAATAATAATAACGAGTTAGGACCTTTCCTTTTATTTTTAGAGACAAAAGCATAAATAGAAAATCCTAGTCCCTTTTAGTTTGCCCTTTTAAATAAAAAATGAGACGAGCCTCGCCGAACAAACTACAAGTTGTGGGGCCCTCAATAAATATTGTATTAATTTTTTTAGACTTCGGGAGGAGCCGTTTAGCGAATTTCACGGCCTTCCCCAAAAGATAAAAACGTGTTAGTCTCTTTAGGCGCGCACATTAACAAAATTATCTCCCTAAAATTCGGATGCATATTTATGTGACCCAAATCCAAATATCAGCGGAGTCGAAATGTGTCGACAACTACGGGTGCATTGATGTGACGTGGTTCGAGATGCATTTTCACGACGTTACAATTCTTATTAAAATAATAATAAAAGCAGTTTACGAATAAAGGCACATAAGCTAGAACATGTTTTGAAGTCAGATAATTTAAGTCAAATATGACAGTTGAGCGACCGTGCTAGAACCACGGAACTCGGGAATGCCTAACACCTTCTTCCGGGTTAACAGAATTCCTTATCCAGATTTCTGGTTCGTGGACTGTAATATGGAGTCAACTTTTTCCTCGATTCGGGATTCAAATTGGTGACTTGAGACACCATAAATCTCTCAAGTGGCGACTCCAATTCTTAATAATAAATTCCGTTTCGATTGTCCTTTAATTGGAAAAACTCCCTTTATTATACCTTTCATGGGGTGTAGTAGCGAAAAAGGAGGTGCGACAGCTCTGGCGACTCCACTGGGGAAACAAACCCAGAATTTCTGGTTCAGGGTTTAAGAATTCGAGCTTAGAATAATTGTTGTATTTGGCTTTATTTATTATCTGATTTTATTATATGATTGGGCTTAAATGTGCAAAATGATGCTTTTTACCGCTTTGATATTATTTGAACTGTATATATAAACTGTGCCGAAACCCTTCTCTTCTTATCTTTGGGGATGTGCTCGCTGGTCGAGACTCCCTGTTCTGTTAGCGTCATACCTTGAAATAAGAAAGAGGCTCAAAACGTTTCTAAGCCGGCTGGCCTTTTGGTTCCCGAAAAGGAGCTCCTTCCTCGACTGGAGTTGTCCGCTCGGGTACATGGTCTAGAACAAACACCCAGGTTTTTAACCTAGTATAACAAAACCTCATGCCAGATCCCTAGTAGGAACGCTTATTTGTATCATGCTGCATTCGATTTAGGGGACTCAACACAGGGGTTGGGTCCATCTAGGACAGGCAACCTGAAATGAAAAAGACCATCCTGCTGCATCCTGTTTGTTTTACGCATTTACTTGCTTCAGACTTGCATTCTGACCGGCTTCTGAAAATTGGGAATACTGGAAAATTGTGAAAAAGGGAAAAAAGAGAAAAATAACAGTGTAAGGAGATAACTACTTTTTTTTAGAAACATAAAATCAATATCCAAGTAGTGTCGAAACTCTGAGGAAACGAAAAGGAAAGAAAAATGTTTTTTTTAGTTTAACTTATTTGAAAAAAACAAAAGAAAAGAGTTTGACCGAACTACGCATGTTTGATTCTCACCGGATGTGAGATACGTAGGCAGCCCTCAAATGGTCCAACCTCCCCTTTTGCAAAAAATAGCCAAAAATGTCAAAATTTTAATTTTCATCATAAATAAGTCGGGTGATGCTGTTTTTGTCAAAAATAGCCGAATGTTCTCGAAAAGGACGCCGGAAGGCTGACTTTGCATAAACGGCCGCTTTTGATCATTTTTGGATTTTTGACCGGTTAATTCACACAACCTTAAAATCTTCACCCCAAAGTGCTGAAAGGCCATGTTCGGAAAACCGGATCTTTCCTTTTAATTTGGAAAAATGAAAAAATAGTCAAATCGTTTTGAGTCAAATAAATTTTTCTTTTGTTTAAATCACATTAATAAATGTGCAGGATGAACACGAGTCAAAATGAACCTTTTTCAATCATGACTAAAATCCCTTTCCAGTTGCGGATATGGTGGAATGATTTAGGCAAAGAAGGGCAAGACAAAGTCAAGAAACATCTGAAAGGTCTTACGGGTTTGTTGGAAATCAAGCCTCCTGGGGATATTATAAGAGCATTGGTCACCTGCTGGGACCCGGCGCACAATGTCTTCCACTTCTCAGATTTTGAACTCACCCCGACTTTGGAGGAAATAGTCGGGTACATTGGAAGTGCTGAAGTTCCATTAAGACATAAATACCTGGTTGTTCCAAGAGCCGTAGCCGTGCACCGGTTCTTGGACTCATTAAAGATAGTCAGAATGGTCCATAACCCAGATTTGGCAAAAGGCTTTTGTACTCTGAGCTTCATATACCAAAGATACGACCACGTGGGAGGGTTTGACAAGCCAGATAACAAGTTATGCAGCAAAAGTAACCGTCGAAAATGGGATGAACATAGACGTGTTGCTTTCATGATAACCTTCTTAGGGCTTTTGGTGTTCCCGAGGAAAGACGGGAATATTGATATAAAGATAGCTGGGGTCATCAGTACTTTGCTCACTCAAGATGAAAGCACTCTTGCGCCCATGATAGTATCTGATATCTTCTGAGCTCTCACAGCCTGCAAAGCCGGAGGAGACTTTTTCGAGGGGTGTAACTTGTTGTTGCATATGTGGATGACCGAACACCTGTGTCACTGTGCCCATTTCCTGAGCTATGGTTTAACTGAGAAAACCTGCATAGAGGAGTTCTACACAAGAATTAATGGGGTCCGTTTACCTGAAGGAGTCTCGACATGGACCTCATACTTTCGGACCCTCAACGCCAGTCAAATACAGTGGACACTGGGATGGTTACTGGTCGACGAAGTCATATATATGCCGGCGGCTAGGACCCATTTTCTCTTAATGGGACTCAAGAGCATTCAACCTTATGCGCCTTATCGGGTTTTGAGGCAACTTGGAAAGTGCCAGATAGTGCCGAGAGATGAAGATCTAAGTACCGAAGTAATTGAAATCGGTCCTGACGGCCAGTTTCCTGAAGCAAGAGTCCGCCAGATCTGGAGAAAATGTCAATATCTGGAGGCGAACACTTGTTTACTAGATCGGGCTAAAGGGGAAGTTTCACCCGGATATCACGCTTGGTATAAAGGGGACGTGTCATGTGGGAGGCCGGCCAAAAGACCTCACCTCCAGGAGTTTGCCGAGTCTTCACAAGAGCATTGGGATTGGTTAGCAAAGGAAGAAAGCTACAGGGCAGAAATCGGCAAGCTAAAACAACAGGTTAAGGACCTGAAATTTGAAAATAGCGTGCAAGTTGATGCTGATAAGGGGGAAAAGAATAAACTACCCCAAGAAAATGAGGCGTTGAAGGCCCAAATCCGACAAATAAGGATAGATGCTGACAACCAACAAAGGAGTCGGTCGGACGAAAGATTGATAAGGGGGTTGAAAAATCAAATCACTGATTGCCAAGAGGGTTTGGAAAGATATGAAGCTAGATTGGCAAGGATCCGAGCCAGATGGGCAAGAGGTACATAAGAGCGAAAACTGCGTCTGCGGCAGATGAAGAGGGACTACAAGGGGAGCATCTCTATATTGAGAGAAACAATATCCACCCTCGAAGAACGTCTCTTCAGGCAAGCCAGAGACTTCAGAGCTGATAGGAAACGCTATCATGACTTAATGGCGTGGATGGAAAAACAGATACATGAGTTTCAAGATCAACTCTTACACAACGCTCAAGTGCTAGGAGCACAAAACCAACAGATAGAGCGATTGCTTCGGGAAAAAGACAGAATTCGGGGAAGAATCGACGATATCGGGCACTACATCACCATGAAATGCCTAGCTTGTGAGGATATGTCCCATGCTACGTTCTTTGCTTCAATAATGATTTATGTCTACCAGATCATGGAAGATTTGAAAGATCTACAGAGAGGCCTTGCGCCAAAGCCCGCGGTGAGGCCGAACGACTCCCCGCGGGCACCAAAATTCAAAACTCTAAGGCATTCATAGTTTGAGTCTGTATTTTCCTTGTCTTCAGAGTCTGTAGTCCGTTTGGAGTTTGCATTTCCCTTTTTGCATGAAGTCTGTATCAAGTCTGTCAGTTTCCTTTCAAAATTTTTTTGCCTTGTAATAGAATGTTTTGTTAATGAAAATTGAAAAATCCAAAAATGGTGTCTTTATTTTTCGCACTTGTGGCCAGAACTACGCTCGGTCTGATTCATGCGGGGTCATGATACGTAGGCAATCCACATAAGATTCAACCACCGCTAGAAAGAAAGATAAGAAAAGAAAAAGAAAAATAAATAAAATAAAAGAGGGGCGAAGCTGTTAAAAGCCGGAATGACGCATGCAATCGAAGCAAGTGGCATGATAGAAATGGTTAAACTGCCTAGGTGCATTGCATTCCAACGTGCAATTACCTATTTGTTAAACTCTAAAAACTAACAAGTTTATTGTTCATCCAGAAATTTCAAGCAGTTAGTTTACTTAGAGCGTACTGGCACAACACCACTATCAAACCAGATCAAAGGGACCGATACCGGAAATAATGTCTAGCCTTGATAGAGATGGAAACATTGAGGTAGAAGAGGTAGACGTACAAGCAATGGAAGATGAGGTGTACAAATTGAAACAGCAGATGACCGAGATGTACCAAGCTTGGACAAGTGGTCATCCAGCACCACCCTATCCTGCTAACCCCACTTTTCTCCCGACACCCACCCAATCGCCGGAACGACTTGTTTCGGACTCATCACTCAACTTTCCTACATATCAACAACATCAGACAACCGCCTCCCGGACACCCCAAATGCCAAAAACAAACCCATACCCTCCACCACAAATTACCCCTGTTTTCGTGGCACCTCCACCGGCCACACTCCACAGGTCTTCCAGCGAGCCTGTGTTCCAAACTCAGGATCATCAGTATTATCCTCCTGAACCTACCTTCAAAGCACCCGAACCTTACCCATTCCCCCTTCAGCTTGACATCCCGGCAATGCTCGAAAAGCAGAACAAGAACCCAGAGCAGGAAGAAATGGTTCGGAAAGTAAAGAGCCTGGAGCAATCTTTCCGGAATATGCAGGGTCTGGGTGGCCAAGTCAGCTTGGCGTATAAGGATTTATGTTTGTTTGTAGATGTTCAGCGACCAACCGAGTTCAAGATGCCTAAGTTCGATCTGTATGACGGACATGGTGATCCAGTGGCACATTTGCGAGGATTTTGTAGTAAGATAAGAGGGGCGGGCGGAAAAGATGAGTTGCTGCTGGCGTATTTCAGCCAGAGTTTGAGCGGGTCTGCATTAGAGTGGTACACACGCCAAGACCATGGTAGATGGTACACCTGGGATGACTTGGCGCAAGCATTCGCCGGACACTTCCAGTACAATCTGCAAATCATTCCAGATCGTTTGTCGTTGATAAAATTGGAGAAGAAACCTGGGGAGAGTTTCAGGGAGTACGGGTTCCGTTGGAGAGAACAGGCCGCGAGGGTCGATCCCCCAATGAAGGAAGGAGAGACGGTCGATTACTTTCTGCAAGCTTTGGAGCCAACTTACTTTGGTCACTTGGTGACGGCGATTGACAAATCGTTCAATGAGGTTGTGAAAATGGGCGGTATGATCGAAGAGGGACTCAAGTCTAATAAAATAATGAGTTACTCAGCAATCAAAGCCACCACTCAGGCTATCCAGAGCGGCACTAGAGGTGCGCTTGGGAAGAAGAGGAAAGAAGACATCGCAACAGTGGAGTCCAGAGCGTGGTTCGGACCTAGAGGCCCTTCACCCTACTATAAACAACCACAACCACACCAACAAAATTACTCCCATACTCCATATAGCCACCCACAACACTACTACCCTAATCTCGAACCCCATTTTTCTGTTCACCACGCTCAAGCATACAGCCAACCTCCACATCATAACCAATGGTGTGCACCGGCCCCACAAAGTAACTACCCACCTCCAAGAGCATACAGAAATCTCCCTAGTACAAGTTTCCATCCGAACCAAACCTTCAGGAATGACAGGGTGCAGAAGCCAAGGACGTTCACTCCATTGGGAGAGTCCTACACCAATCTGTTCCACCGACTAAAGCAGCTGGGATTGTTGAATCCGGTTGAGGCTAAATTGCCAAATCCCCCTACGAAGAATCTTGATCACTCGGTGAGTTGTGAGTACTGCTCAGGAGCCCCTGGTCATGATACGGAGAAATGCTGGAAGCTAAAAACAGCCATTCAGGAGCTTATCGACACTCATCGAATTGAGGTGCAAACCCCGGAAGGACCCAACATGAACCAGAACCCACTCCCAGCCCATCACGATACCAATATGATCGAGTTGGTACAAATAGAAGGAGAGTCTAAAAAGCCCTCTCAAACCATAATGATGATCAAGTCGAGTGAAAGCAGGCCGACAAAAGGGACGATGGACGATAAGCCGTTAATCAACGAGAAGGAGGTGCACAATGAACCAGTGATAGTGAAGGGGTCCACAAGCAAAGTATTGGTGAAACGAGAGGAGGCAAAGGTTATTGTGCCGGGAGCAACAAACAGACCAATCCTGATTGTAGAAGGTGCTCGCATAGATCCCGTCATCATCAAGCCAACAGTTCAGTTACCGATGGTTGACAACAAAGCCATCCCATGGAACTATGATCGAGTGATGGTGACCTATAAAGGAAAAGAGGTCAAAGAGAAAGTTTGTGAGGCCCAGGGGTTAACCCGCTCAGGAAGATGTTTTGCTCCTGTGGAATTAAGAAAAGCCAACCCAGCAACAATAAAGAAAGCTGTGACAGAAGAGGAAGCAGAAGAGTTTTTAAAGAAAATGAAGTTGCATGATTATTCCATCATAGAACAACTCAATAAAATACCAGCTCAAATCTCTTTACTGTCATTGCTGATCCATTCTGATGAACATCGGCAGGCCTTGATGAAAATCCTGAATGAAGCCCATGTACCTGATAAGATCTCCGTCAATTACATGGAAAAGATTGCAAACAGGATATTCGAGGTAAATAGGGTTACCTTCACTGATGATGAGCTACTTGAAGAAGGCACTGAACACAACAGAGCCCTCTATCTTACGGTAAAATGCGAAGAATCTGTGGTTACCCAGGTTTTGATTGACAACGGATCCAGTGCAAACATCTGTCCTCTTTCTACATTGGACAAACTAAAAGTAGATGTTAACAGGGTACACAAGAACAGCGTTTGTGTTCGGGGGTTCGACGGAAGGGGTAAAGAATCGGTCGGCGATATAGTGTTGGAGTTGACGATCGGGCCTGTGGAATTTAGCATGGAATTCCAAGTGTTGGATACGGTAGTCTCCTACGACCTTCTGTTAGGACGACCTTGGATTCATGCTGCAAAGGCGGTTTCGTCTACCCTGCACCAGATGGTCAAGTTTGAGTGGGATCGACAAGAGATCGTGGTCCATGGCGAAGACAATCTGCACTCCCAGCATGACACCGTTGTGCCTTTTATTGAAGTAAAAGGTGGCATCGGGCCATGGGTATACCAAGTTTATGATGCAGTATCGGTCGAAAAAATTCCGGAGGGGGAATATATTCCAAATACCAAGGTAACCTCCGTATATGTCATGGTAGCCTGTGAAATGTTGGGAAACGACTTTGTGCCCGGTAAAGGTTTGGGTGCATCTCTGCAAGGTATCGTACAACCAGTGTCCTTACCGAAAAATGTGGGAACCTTCAGTTTGGGGTTTAAACCTACAGCGGCAGACATCCGACGATCTAAGAAGATGAAGCAGAAGGCATGGGTCCTTCCAAAGCCAGTCCCGCGCCTTTCCAGATCTTTTATCAAGTCGGGAACGAGAAGACGTCCAGCAACGATGATTTTTGGTCCTATGATCAAACCTTATGAGGAGTTGTTAAAAAGGTTCGAGAATCTGTTCACTGATGTGAACATGATAGAAGATGGAGAAGGTCCTAGTCACGCTGAAGTGCAATTTGTGGGGCCAAGGGCAAATATCAACAATTGGATGGCTACTCCTCTTCCTATTCGGAGGGAGCCTTGGTAGTGGGCTCTGATTTTCTTTTGTTTAGCTGGATTATTCCAGGGTTGTAATCCAGTTTTCTTTATTTTTGTATTCGGCAAAAGTGTGAAACCTTGTTATCATGTATTTCAATCAATGAAAGTTTCTTCTTTACTATTTATCTTATTTTAATTTCGTTTTCTTCTTTTTCTTTTCTGAACAGTTCTCTTTATACTGGTTCTAATGACATGGCATACACGATGGATCTTCAACCTAGTCTAAAAAATCAATCTGATTCGGAACTGGTAGTGCAAGAGGTAGAATATGATGATGAGTCGGAATACGATGAGGATGAAGCCTTCGAGGAAATTAATAGAGAGTTAAGCCAATTTGAAGAGAAATCCAAGACCAACTTAAATGACACAGAAGCCATCAATTTAGGGGATGCGGATGATATCAGGGAAACTAAAATAAGCATCCACATTGAACCAAACATCAGAGAAGAATTAATCAAAGCACTTATTGAATTCAAAGATGTTTTTGCATGGTCGTATGACGACATGCCGGGTTTAAGCACCGATTTAGTGGTTCACAAATTGCCTACTGACCCGGCGTGACCTCCTGTCAAACAGAAATGGAGGAAGTTCAAAACAGACATGAGTGTGAAGATTAAGGAAGAAGTAACCAAGCAGCTGAATGCAAAGGTTATTCGGGTCACTCGATATCCTGATTGGTTGGCTAATGTGGTGCCAGTGCCGAAAAAAGATGGGAATATTAGGGTGTGTGTTGATTATCGCAATATGAACAAGGCAAGCCTAAAGGATAACTTTCCATTACCCAACATCCATATTTTGATCGATAATTGTGCCAGATGTGAGATCGGTTATTTTGTGGATTGCTATGCTGGGTATCATCAGATTCTGATGGACGGGGAAGGTGCAGAAAAACGGCTTTCATTATGCCGTGGGGAACTTATTGCTATCGGGTAATGCCATTTGGTCTGAAGAACGCTGGGGCAACGTACATAAGAGCAATGACTACTGTGTTTCATGATATGATACACAAAGAGATTGAGGTGTACGTGGATGATGTGATCATAAAATCCAAGCATCAGGCAGACCACGTAGGAGACCCAAGGATATTTTTTTAGAGACTTCGAAAGTACGATATTAAGCTCAACCCTGCCAAATGTGCATTTGGTGTTCCATCTAGGAAGCTGTTGGGATTCATAGTCAGTCGGCGAGGCATTGAGTTGGACCCATCAAAGATCAAATCCATCCAAGAATTGCCACTGCCGAAGAACAAAACAAAAGTAATGAGTCTGTTGGGAAGGTTGAATTATATCAGCAGGTTTATTGCTCAGCTCACATCGACGTGTGAGCCTATTTTTAGATTGTTGAAAAAAGATGCTGCAATAGAATGGACGGAAGAATGTCAGGAGGCATTTGACTAGATAAAAGGGTACTTATCGAATCCACCTGGGTTGGTTCCACCCAAGCTAGGGAGGCAGTTGATTCTTTATCTAACGGTCCTGGAGAATTCATTTGGTTATGTACTGGGGCAACACGATATCACAGGAAGGAAGGAGCAGGCCATCTACTATCTCAGCAAGAATTTTACGGTTTATGAGGTTAAGTACACTCAACTTGAGAAGACATGTTGCGCCCTAACTTGGGTGGCACAGAAGTTGAAGCATTATTTGTCATCTTACACTACTTACCTCATATCTCATCTGGACCCATTGAAGTATATTTTCCAGAAGCCTATGCCCACAGGAAGATTGGCAAAGTGGCAAATATTACTCATGGAATTCGACATCATCTATGTGATGAGGACGGTAATGAAAGCCCAAGCATTGGCCAATCACTTGGCCGAGAATCTAGTCGACGAAGAATATGAGCCCTTGAGGACGTATTTTCCTGATGAAGAAGCGATGCATGTCGACGAGCTGGAGTTGATTGAGGAACCAGGACGAAAGCTTTTCTTTGATGGAGCTGCAAATGCGAAGGGATTTGGAATAGGAGCGGTACTTATTTTCGAAACAGGGCATCATTATCCTGTTACGGCTCAGCTGCGTTTCTATTGTACCAACAACATGGCTGAGTATGAGGCGTGCATTTTGAGCCTACGGTTAGCTGCGAACATGGATGTCCAGGATGTTTTGGTCTTGGGAGACTCGGACCTCCTGGTGCATCAAATTCAAGGTGAATGGGTAACACGGGATTTGAAGCTCATACCATATCGACAATGCTTGAATGATCTATGTCAACGGTTTCGATAACTGGAGTTCAGGCACATCCCGAGAGTTCATAATGAGGTTGCCGATGCTTTGGCTACTTTAGCATCAATGTTGCACCATCCGGACAAAATTCATGTTGACCCATTGCATATTCAGGTTCGTGATCAGCATGCTTATTGTAACATGATAGAGGAAGAAATGGATGGCGAGCCATGGTTCTATGATGTAAAGGAGTACCTCAGGATGGGGATATACCCGGAGCAGGCCACCGAAGATCAAAAGAGAGCCATTCGGCGATTGGCAAATGGATTTTTCCTCAGTGGAGGAGTATTGTACAAAAGAACACCAGATTTGGGATTGCTGAGGTGTATAGATGCTAGTCAAGCCGTGACAATTATGACATAGGTGCATTCTGGAGTTTGTTGCATGGGGCATGGATGTCATTGGACCTATCGAGCCGGCAGCTTCCAATGGTCATAGGTTCATTCTGGTAGCCATCGACTATTTCACCAAGTGGGTTGAAGCTAAAACTTTCAAGTCGATAACCAAGAAAGCAGTGGTGGATTTTTTTCATTCCCATATCATTTGTAGATTTGGGGTCCCAAAGGTGATCATCACGGATAATGGTGCTAATCTTAACAACAATCTGATGAAAGAAGTATGTCAGCAGTTCAAGATTATACACCGTAATTCCACCCCGTATCGCCGCAAGGCGAATGGAGCAGTTGAGGCAGTCAACAAGAATATAAAGAAGATATTGTGGAAAATGGTAGAAGGGTCCAGACAATGGCATGAAAAGTTACCATTTGCATTATTGGGTTATCGCACTACTGTTCGTACTTCAGTAGGTGCAACTCCTTATTTGTTGGTATACGGAATTGAAGCAGTGATACCGGCAGAAGTTGAAATTCCGTCTCACCGAATTGTCGCTGAGGCTGAGATTGATGACGATGAGTGGGTCAAAGCCCAATTGGAGCAATTGAGCTTGATTGATGAAAAGAGATTGGCAGCAGTGTGTCATGGCCAATTATATCAAAAGAGGATGGCAAGAGCATATAATAAGAAGTTGCGTCCCAGGAAGTTTGAAGTGGGGCAGCAAGTGTTGACACGAATCCTTCCACATCAGGCCGAAGCAAAGGGCAAGTTCGCCCCGAATTGGCAAATATCATTTATTGTGACCAGAGTGTTGTCCAATGGCGTTTATGTTTGACAGATGTCGAAGGAAGATGTATCGACATGGCTATCAATTCTGATGCAGTCAAGAGATATTATGCATGATTTCTTTGTAATTGTTGTTTGTTTGTTTGTTTGTTTGTTTGTACTTGGCATTTATCGGAGAATGAAATGACGGAGGCAATTGTTCTTCTATCCAAACACTTTAACCTTTGTCTCCCCTCTTTGAGCCTTATTTCTTCTTTCATACCCCTCTCTTGGAATCGGTAATGAAATTGAAAGAAAAAAAAAAGAAAAAGAGAAAAGAAAAATAACAACAAAACAAAAGAAAAGTCACAAGAGAAACGAAGGAATGGAGTGAACTACGTTCGACCTGATTCCTCAAAGAGGATACGTGGGCGCCTCACGGCTCGGTCATAATGTAATAAAAGTCAAAAGATCCCCAAGCAAGAAATTGGGGCATAAGTTGTGTTTGTAATTTTGAGAAAGAAATTTGATTCCAAGAGTTGTAATTTTTACTCATCAAAATTGTTTCGAGCTTTTTTCTTTTCTTTTAACCATCCACAAGAGCCCATATTGATGTCCAAAGAAAGACCTCCCGATCAGTCTCCGAGAAGTTCCAAGTCAGGCGAATGGAAGCAAGGAAAATAACACTCTGATCCCCAATAGAAAAGTAATAAAAATAGAGAGTCTTATCGGTGAAAACCTTCACAGGCACCATAAGGCGACGTAAGTTGAGAGAAATAATGAGAGAGTCTTAACGGTGAAAACCTTCATAGGCACCATAAGGCGATGGAAGTTGAGAGAAATGAAATGAGAGAGTCTTATCGGTGAAAACCTTCACAGGCATCATAAGGCGACGAGAGTTGAAAGAAATAAGAGAGCCTTATTAGTGAAAACCCCTCGAAGGGAACTATGAGGCGATAAGGAGTTAAAAAGGGGATAAACGAGATAAGTTTGACGGAAAGGATCCGTCGAGGCGTCAAGCAGAATGAAGATGTTGATTCGGAAAAAAAAGGGCTAGGTTGTAGAACCTTTGAAATGCAAAGCAAGGCCATCAAAAAATTGATAGACTGGATTGATTAATCCGAAATGCATGACATGATCATTGGGATCGGTTATACCATTCAGATAAGTTCTCTTCTTTCTCTTCTCCTCAAACATTTGTTCAGAAAGATTTTTGTTTATCTTTTTATCTTTTGAAGTCATCATTTTTCATTACTTTTGGTTAAGATTTTCTATAGTAATTTGTTTTGACAAATGAGAAGGATTTTTAGAGCTTACTACTTGTTTCCAATATAGTGCACAGCGAAATATGGACAGGACAGGACAGGCCGAAGATAATGTGATGGGACGTAAAAGACGTCGTTGTAAGACCAGATGATGGATTGGTATAATATTTTGAGGAAAGTATGGAGTAAAAGTGGAAAGCAATAATTGAGAAGTTTGTGAATAAGGAATCGTCAAGATGGTCGGAAGTTATCGGCCAAGTTTCAAAATGGTCGGACGTATAAGACCACTCATCCTCATCAGGAGTGGCACGACCACTTACCACATTTTAAACTAACAAAATTTTCTTTGATTTGAAGCAGGTAAAGGAAATGTTATTGATGGCGGAAAGACATGCCATAGAAGATTATCAAACTGGGGCAGAAAATTTTCTTCCATGTTTGAAAATTTTCTTGAAATCGGATACCCATCGGAGGAACGAGGAAAGCAATTATAGTTTAAGGGAAAACAAGACAACAAGTTTCGAAGAAAGCAGTTTTGGGGAAGGACAATGCAAGTTTCAGAGAAGTTAGTTGTAAAGGAGGATAACACAAATTAAGGAAGGAAGTTTTGAAGGAAGGAAGGGAAATGGTTGAGGAGGCAAGGGAAGAACAATGTTGATAAAACACAATAGTTATTGAAGTCAGGAGACCGCCTGGAGAATGGAGGTGTTATTTTTAAGTTGTTGTTGAGGTCAGGAGCCCACCTGGAGAATGGAGGCGTTATCATTTTTAAGTTGTTATTGAAGTCAAGAGCCTGCCTGGAGAATGGAGGTGTTATTTTTAAGTTGTTGTTGAGGTCAGGAGCCCGCCTGGAGAATGGAGGCGTTATCATTTTAAAGTTGTTATTGAAGTCAGGAGCCCGCCTGGAGAATGAAGGTGTTATTTTTAAGTTGTTGTTGAGGCCATGAGCCCGCCTGGAGAATGGAGGCATTATCATTTTAAGCTATTGAAGTCAGGAGCCCGCTTGGAGAATGGAGGTGTTATTTTTAAGTTGTTGTTGAGGTTAGGAGCCCGCCTGGAGAATGGAGGCGTTATCATTTTTAAGTTGTTATTGAAGTCAGGAGCCCGCCTGGAGAATGGAGGTGTTATTTTTAAGTTGTTGTTGAGGTCAGGAGCCCGCCTGGAGAATGGAGGCGTTATCATTTTAAGCTATTGAAGTCAGGAGCCCGCCTGGAGAATGGAGGTGTTATTTTTAAGTTGTTGTTGAGGTCAGGAGCCCGCCTGGAGAATGGAGGCGTTATCAGTTTCAAGTTGTTATTGAAGTCAGGAGCCCGCCTGGAGAATGGAGGTGTTATTTTTAAGTTGTCGTTGAGGTCAGGAGCCCACCTGGAGAATGGAGGCGTTATCATTTTTAAGTTGTTATTGAAGTCAGGAGCCCGCCTAGAGAATGGAGGTGTTATTTTTAAGTTGTTGTTGAGGTCAGGAGCCCACCTGGAGAATGGAGGCGTTATCATTTTTAAGTTGTTATTGAAGTCAGGAGCCCGCCTAGAGAATGGAGGTGTTATTTTTAAGTTGTTGTTGTTGAGGTCAGGAGCCCGCTTGGAGAATGGAGGAGTTATCATTTTTAAGTTGTTATTGAAGTCAGGAGCCCACCTGGAGAATGGAGGTGTTATTTTTAAGTTGTTATTGAGGTCAGGAGCCCGCCTGGAGAATGGAGGCGTTATCATTTTAAGTTGTTGAAGTCAGGAGCCTGCCTGGAGAACGGAGGTGTTATTATTTTTAAGTTGATGAAGTCAGGAGCCCGCCTGGAGAATGGAGGCGTTATCATTTTAAGTTGTTGAAGTCAGGAGACCGCCTGGAGAACGGAGGCGTTCTCATTTTTAGTTGTTGTTGAAGTCAGGAGCCTGCCTGGAGAATAGAGGCGTTATAATTTTATTTTGTTGAAGTCAGGAGCCCGCCTGGAGAACGGAGGCGTTATCATTTTTAAGGTGTTGAAGTCAGGAGCCCGCCTGGATAATGGAGGCGTTATCATTTTTAAGTTGTTGAAGTCAAGAGCCCGCCTGGAGAATGGAGGCGTTATCATTTTAAGTTGTTGAAGTCAGGTGCCCGCCTGGAGAACGAAGGCGTTATCATTTTAAGTTGTTGAAGTCAAGAGCCCGCCTAGAGAACGTAGGCGTTATCAGTTTTAGTTGTAGTTGAAGTCAGGAGCCTGCCTGGAGAACGGAGGCGTTATCATTTTAAGTTGTCATTGAAGTCAGGAGACCGCCTGGAGAACAGAGGCGTTATCATTTTGGAATTGTCAGGAGCCCGCCTGGAAAACAGAGGTTTACAACAAAAATCAGAGGAATAAAATTCAAGTTCAGAAATCAGAAGGAAGGTAACAATGGTCAGAAGAAGGCAGTTTAATTTTCGAAGGAAAGAGTAGTTCGAGCTTGAGGAAGCGAATGCTACAATTCAAGTCAGAAATAGAGAAACATCTGAGGAAACACAAGTCAACAAGACCGTAAGGCAACAAGAAACACAAGAGCAAGTGGGAAGATCTAGATAAGATTTTGTAATTCATAGACTATAGTTTAGTTTAGCTTCTTATTTTCTTTTAACACGGTGTAATAAGGAGGACAGTAAGAAGTAGCAACAGCAGCAACAACAGCGACAGTAAACACAGCTTCATGGTAGTCCCAGCTACCAAAACTTCCCGAACTACATTGACCTGATTCCTTTTTAGCCAAGGATATGTAGGAAACCTTCGAAGCAGAGGTTCGGTCAAGTCTTTCAAAAAATGCTTCACACGGAGTATTCAAATGGGCAAAAATCGCTCGTATCCGCTCACTTTATCTTTGCACGAAAATTCTTCGTGTTTCCGGACAAAGAGGGGCAGCCGTGAGCACGTGATATTTGCCCCATACGAATACTCCCAAAGAAATCAAAACAAAAATTGTCTGTTTTATTGTGTGCATTTTTTGTGAAATTTTTCGTGATATTTTAGTAATTGTTTGCATTTGTCCGTGCATGTTTATTTTTAAATTAATGAAAATACAAAAATATGTCGCATTTGCATTTAGGGTTTAATTCTACAATTATGAGTAATTAAGTTTGTTTTACAAAATAAAAAATCACAAAATATGTACTTTTGCATTTTTAGCATTTAATGTCCAATTGTGTGATTTTTTGTTGTTGTTTGGTGTTTAATTATGTATGTTAATTATTATTAAAAGTTAATCAGTATTTTTTTAAAGTAATTTGGTCTTTATAATTTGAATTAGGATTTTTAATTTTGAAAATTAGTTTAAAAGGGAAAAGAAGTGAAAGAAAATTGGAACAAAAATAGAAATGAAATTGGACCAGGCCCAATCCACCCCTCGCTCAATCCAGGCCCAAACCGGCTGGTCCCAGATACGTCCAAAACGGTACCATTTTTGTCATGCCTAATCTGGGCCGTTGATTTCACTTGATCTACGGTCCAAATCAACCCTCCCTTAACCCGTTCCTAACCCGTTCCCTGCACCCGGTTCAACCCGACCCCATTATTAAACCAAACGACAGCGTATCTGGTAAGCCCCCTGATCCTAGCCGTTGATCTTAATTGATCCAACAGCCAGGATCAAATCCCCAACCCAGTATATATTCCCAAACCCTACCCTGCCCCCTCCAGACCCCCCCGCACCTCATCGTCTCTAAGCCCTTAGAGACCAAATGTACCTCCACCTTCCCCCACCGTACTCCGCCCACCGGAAATAGCCTCACGGCGGTTCCGGTGGCCCAATGACTCCCAAATTTACACCGTCTATTCACCTCGACCTCCACATCTCCATGCCATCCTTAGCCTCCCTCGAATCCTATACTAGCCAGTCGAATATTCAAAAAAACCAACAGTCCCTCCGCCGTGTCTGGTGGCATCACCTCCGATGGCCACCAAATTTACACCCTAGGTCCCCCTCACCTTCCTCATCCCAAATCCAAACTCCCTTTCCCTCGAATATCATCAGAACTCATCGAATATCATTTTGAATCGAAGAACCCTAGCGCCGCCACAAAATTTCCTGGTGGCGGCGCCAACCCTAAACTGTCCCAAATCAACACCAGTTGACCACCAGACCACCCTCGTCCTTAATCCCATACCAGCTTTGTTCGAATCTTGGCCAAGCCTGTCGAATCTTAAATCGAACAAACAAGCCCTAGAAGAACCAAAAAGAATTTGAGGTCACAATCGACCTTAGTCAGGTGTTCTTAGTCGAGAACACTCGATTAAGGTCCGTTTTGGCCTCAAAAAGCTCGAGTCAAAGCTTTGACTGACCGAAGTTTGTTTGGTTCTAATTTTGAGGTATTTTTTCTTTCCTTTTCTGTTCTATTTTGTCACCGTTTACTTGTTTAGGTTTGTTGTATTTGTTTGATTAATTTGTCATTATTTTTGTCGATTATCTTCTTCTCCTCTTATGGACCTTTTTCTGGTCCAATTTCCCCCTGTTGATTAGCATATTGTTGAGTTGATTAATTAGTTTCGTCACTTAGTCCGTTCATGTTTATGGTTTAGTTGTGTTCTTCATTAATTCTTTCATGTATCACCAGCTTCAGGGTAACTCCATTCTGTCTGAGATCAATTTAGAAAAAATAATTTGTTTCAAAGTTGGTTATTCCCATGTATGTGTGTGTATCAGTTTTGACCTTAACAGTCCAGTTCGATAATTGTCCTGAATCAGTGTTCTTATTTTAATGCCATTTAATCTAAGTCCAATTTTTTTAGGAATTAGTTTGGGTTAATTGTTGTTTAAGTTAATTGATTGATTGAATTGGTTATAACTGAATGGGTAATACAGGTTAAAAGGTTTGAATTTGTGATAACTTTAGTCTCAGTAAATCACAGGGGATTAGGGCAGTAGGTCTCAGTAATTTAGGGGTAGTTTGGGCATAAGGGGGTTCACTAAATGGATTGAATTGAGACAAGTGTTAGTTGGTTTGGAAAAGTTAAAAGACAAATGTTAAGTGGGACTAAAATAGTTAAAAGATACTAATAGTGGAGACAACTTTATGATTTTAAGGCCTAAGATAGGATAGTTAGTGGTCCACTCAATGCTTAAAATCAGGAGGAGGAAAGAGTTTTGAGAGATATAAAAAAAAAGAGCTAAGACATTCTGCCAAAAAAAAAAAAAGGACAAAGACAGAGACTAAAAAAAAAACTGGACATAATTAGAGGTCTGTTTTAAGCCTGAAAAAATCAGAGTTGAGAGAAAAAAAGAGTTTACATAGAAAGCTATCTGAAAAGAAAAAGCAACAAAAACCTACTGTTCCATTGGATAGTCTTGAGGTCTCTAGATACTGAGTCACAATCCCCTGTTAAAAGTTCCCTTTTGGAGTTTTCAGAGGTCTGTTAGTTGATTCCGAGTGGTGGTAGTCTAATTAAACTGGTTTTGTTGATGTTTTGGGTTGCTGGAAGTTCTAACTGTTCCTAGGTTCAATTTGAAGGTCATTTGGGTTTATTTGAATCTGTTTTTGGATTGATCTGTTGAATTTGTTGGTTCAAAACCCTTCTGAATTCTTCCTAGATTGATAAAAAATATTTCTGGGCTGAAACTGGATTGATTGGTATTGTTTAAACTCAAATATTGGTCGCTGTGATTCTGTTGACTCCTGGGTTGCATTTTGGTCTTTTTGGTGCTATATTGGTGTTGCTGCTGGTTGTTTGCTGTGTTGTTACTGCTGCTGGTTGTTTGGTGTGTTGTTACTACTGCTGCTGACTTACTCTTCTCCTTCATTATATCTCACTATCCAGGTACACACTCTGAATTCGCACCAATGTAACCTCAGATTGGAATAAATGAAGTAGTGTTTCAGATTTGTGCGTACGTGACTACCTGCAGCTATAACCAACATAACAATGTGTCATTGTGTAGTTTTAGTTCGTTTGAATCGTTTTGAACTAGGAGTTGTGTAATCAGAAACTGATTTGAATTGTTTGAATTCGAATTAGGACTGTATGAATTATGTGGATTGGGATTGTTTAATTGGTATTATTTCTATTGTTTGAAGTCTATGGACTGTTATGAGAACTCTATAGGTAGTTATTTTAATTTGGTTTAATTAAGTATTAAATAGTACAGTATAATATAATGTGCTTTTTTTTTCAGTAGTGTAAAAGTTAGTTCACGCCTTAGCTTATTAACTTCAACAACCCATTTCTTAAATTAGGAGTCTCTTGAGTGTCGATAATGGGTCCTTGAGTAATTCAAAATAGTTAACATGTTTATGTTATCCAAATGGAGTCCCTAGTTCGATTCTCCCTTTTTAAGAATTCACTAAAAGACAATCAGATAAGTTAGCTTGTGCATAGAACTGAATACAATTGACTAGTAGCTCTTTAATCTGAATATCTGCGTAGTGTTTTCCTTTGCTATAACTGCTGAAACTTAGAATAATTTAGGAGCAACTTTAATGGGCATCTGTGTTAAATTGGAACTTCATGAGGGCCTACAGCCCGTTTGTGCGTGATGTAGGTTTCAACGCCTAAGTGAACGGCCCGGGCTCAATTCTGATTTACATGTCCGTTTGGAGCCTGGGCCCAAGCCTGCGAATGACCCATTTGTGCCGGGCTTGGGTTATGATTTCCACCTGTGGGCTACTTGACTTTGCGGACCTAAACGTAGTTAACTCTTAATAATAATAACGAGTTAGGACCTTTCCTTTTATTTTTAGAGACAAAAACATAAATAGAAAATCCTAGTCCCTTTTAGTTTGCCCTTTTAAATAAAAAATGAGACGAGCCTCGCCGAACAAACTACAAGTTATGGGGCCCTCAATAAATATTGTATTAATTTTTTTTAGACTTCGGGAGGGGCCGTTTAGCGAATTTCACGGCCTTCCCCAAAAGATGAAAACGCGTTAGTCTCTTTAGGCGCGCACATTAATAAAATTATCTCCCTAAACTTTGGGTGCACATTTATGTGACCCAAATCCAAATATCAGCGGAGTCGAAATGTGTCGACAACCACGGGTGCATTGATGTGACGTGGTTCGAGATGCATTTTCACGACGTTACAATTCTCATTAAAATAATAATAAAAGCGGTTTACAAATAAAGGCACATAAGCTAGAACATGTTTTGAAGTCAGATAATTTATGCCAAATATGACAGTTGAGCGACCGTGCTAGAACCACGGAACTCGGGAATGCCTAACACCTTCTCCCGGGTTAAAAAAATTCCTTATCCAGATTTCTGGTTCGTAGACTGTAATATGGAATCAACTTTTTCCTCGATTCGGGATTCAAACCGGTGACTTGGGATACCATAAATCTCTCAAGTGGCGACTCCAATTCTTAATAATAAATTCCGTTTCGATTGTCCTTTAATTGGAAAAACTCCCTTTATTATATCCTTCACGGGGTGTAGTAGTGAAAAAGGAGGTGCGACACACCTGCACTTCACTCTTTGCAGATACGGTCCGCTTATGCGGTTCTTATGTCGCATCTGCGACCATTGGTCTTCATTCCCCAGACCACACCTACGACATCTTCCTCGCTTCTATGGGCCGCACCTGCAGGCTCCTCACCGCATGTGCGAAAATACCAGAGGCAGCAAACTTCAGAATTTGCCTAAGTCCCAATTCACTTCCATCAAGCATCCGAAACTCACCCGAGGCCCCTGGGACCTCAACCAAACATACCAACCAATCCTAAAACATCATACGTGTTGATACCCAATTTTCCCTTTATATATTTGTAAAATGCATATCTATTTTCAAAATAATGCATGAGCATCAACCAATATTTTTTATAATTTTCCTGTAGTCTTATAAGGATTTTAATTAATTTATTCTAGCATTTTAGCATACAAACAATTACTAATTGAATTACAAATGATTTTATGATAATTTTATTTTATTAACTTCATCATTTTACATTTATAGTAAGCTGTGATAATTTTATGAATGGCCATATGTACATATTTGGGTTATAATTGCAATAACTTTGCAATAATAGCCCATGTGTGCATAAATACTTTATTTCTCAAGAAAATAACCTTTTATATTTTTATAATACTAATTAATTATTTTAAATCATCTTAACGCACAAAAAATATTTTTATCATTTAGTTAGCTATTTTTACAAATTATTTTATTGGTAAATGGGGTATTTAACAAATAGCCCTTTAATTGTGTCAAGATTCGGACCCCCCGACCCAATTCAAATTAAACCCTTAGCCCAATCCGCCCCATCCCAAATTAAATAACCCTTACCCGAGCCAAACCTCCTCTAATTGTGGCCGTTAATCTCTGAGATCAATGGTCCACGTTTCCCCTTTCCATTTTTAATCCAGATGATCCCCCAAACCCTACCCATTCTCCAAATGCCGCCTCAATTGCTCTCGTCCTCTCTTCACTCTCAGACACCCCAAACTCTAGAAGCGCTGTCACCCCAAAAATCTCCCAAACCCCTTCGATCCCTGACCAGATGTGGGGTTATTTGGTGTTTTGCTACCCTATCTAACCTACTACCTCTACTGGTTGTTCGACTCTTGCTGTTTTCTGAGGGAATCTCGAAGAAATCTGAATCAGAGTTGACCTAGGCTCTTTGGTTTCTTATGAATCCGCTTTGCGTTCATCAATGTTTGTGAGTATTATTAATTTTGTGGTTGTGGTTCCTTTACCCCGCCCCCTTTTCTCAAAAACCCTTACTTTTCAACTTGAATCTGTTCAGATCCTTGTAGGTGTGGAGCGATTTTGAGTTTATCCACTAGTTTTATTTTAAAAATCTCTTGTTCTCTTTATCGTTAATCGATTTAACATCCCTCTAGACTAGGGTTTTGCTTCCTTACTATTTGCTATTCGGATCTCTGTAGATCTGAAATGATTTCGAATTTCTATAGCATTTTTCCTTAAAGATCTTCTGTTTTCCTTACAGTTAATCGATCCTAATGTTCTCTAAGAACTAGGGTTTCACTTCGTTATGTTTCTGCAAAACTTTTCTAAAAGATCCCTATGTGTTTGATTATCCCTTTTTACTGATTCTTTCATGACTACATTCCAGTCTTTAGTTTGTTTGATTACTTCATTGTTCGCTTCAATATTTACCCGTTATTCTTGAGTAATTGATTGATTATTTAAACTGTCTAGGATTTGAAATTTCTTTATTTTACTGAGGTGATTACTTCCTGTAATTTTGTCTACTTTCTGTCACACCTCCTTTTTCCGAAGAAGCTTTATCGGCTTTTACTACACCTCGGGAAGAGATATAGTAATAAAAGAGTTTTTCCATTTTAAGGACAGTCGAAACGGGATTCGTTTTTATTTAATAAATCAGAGTCGCCACTTGGGAGAT
>MU691999.1:15365-35794 GCA_026770625.1 Nicotiana glauca
CTCTCTCTCTCTCTCTCTAATATATATATATATATATATATATATATATATATATATATATATATATATATATATAGATTCTTCTCTAATGGCTCAGGTATGGACAATAATTTTTTAGCGCGTTGTTGATGTTATGTTATCTCAAATTGTATGAGCCAATTAATCGAGCAACCGATACGCGCACTCGCTCTCTCTCTCTCTCTCTAATATATATATATATATATATATATATATTATGTGCGTGCGTGTGTGTCAATTAGAATGAAATAGATTTGGATAGGATAAACACATAGATGAATATAATTGCACTATCTGGGATTGCTATTTACACAAAATAAAAGTGAATCATAAAATCATAAAGTAAGATCATTTAATTAAGAATTACATGTAAGAACTCATCTTCTTTTAGTACATGTGCAACGTGAAAGAAAAATATTTAAAGTAGATTAATATTTATTTAATTATAATATATTAATCTTAACTATATCCCAAAGGTATCATTTAAATTGTTAAAAACAATGTGACTTTAATTGTGTGGTTAAAATTGAGGTAACTAGCAAAATTATAGAGCAAATTACGATCCAACTATTTTATAAGTTGGTAACTACCAAAAGTTAGAATATATTGGTTGTAATAAATTATCATGTATGTATATATTAATTTGTTATCATGTAATTTTAGGTTGGTAGAAGTTGATGTTGATGTGAGAGTTTATTAAGTTGAGATTGTAACGACCAGACTGGTCGTTTTGAGCTCTAGCGCATCATTCAGCAGTCTGAGGCCATGAGCTGCTTCATTTCAGGTATTATAACTTGTACGCGTGGTCGGAATTGAATTTCGGGAAGTTCAGAGCTGATTTGGAAAGAGAATTCTCATTTCGAAAGCTTAAAGTTGGAAGAATTGACTAGGATTGGATTTTTGAGTAAACGATCTCGGAATTGGGATCTGAAGTTTCCAGCAGGTTCATATGATAATTTCGGACTTGGGCGTATGCTCGGATCAGGTCTTGGATGATCCGGAAGCGTTTTGGAGCCTATTGTGAAAGTTAGCATTTTGGAAGAAATTTCATAAGTTTGGCTTGATGTGCATTTCAGTGTTATCGATGTCCGTTTGGGATTTTGAGTCTGTGAATAGCTCCATATGGTGATTCTGGAGTTGGGAGCGCGATCGGAAGTGAATTCGGAGGTCCGTAGGTCATTTTGGAGTCATTTGGCTAAAGATAGAAATCTTATGGTTTTTGAGAAGTTTGACCGAGAGTTTGACTTTTTGATATCGGGGTCGAATTCCGATTCCAAAAGTTGGAGTAGGTTCGTAATGTCGAATATGACTTGTGTGCAAAATTTGTGTAACGACCCGACTGGTCGTTTTGCATCTTTGAACCCCGTTCCCTTAAATAAGACTTCCCGCACTTGCTTTAGCTAATTTATAACTTGCGGGGACGGGTGGTTCGGAAGTTAGAAGAGTTTTGAGCAAGAATAAGTCTAGTTGCCTCTTTAAATTTCTTTAAAAAGGCAAAGTTTGACTTCGGTCAATATTTTGGAAAAACGACCCGAATTGTAATTTGGCAATTTCTGAGGGTCCGTGAAAAAATATGAGACCTGGGCATATGCCCGGAATCGAATTCCGAGGTCCCTAGCCCGAGTAATGAATTTTTATGTGAAATTATTAAGTTTAAGTTTCAAAAATTTAAATAAACAAAGAAATCATTGTTTTCTTAGTTATCGGGTTCAAATTTCGATTCCGAAACTTGGTACGAGTCCGAAATATCAGTTAAGACCTACCCGTAAAATTTGGTGTCAATCCGAGTAGTTTAAGGGCGTTTTGACTCGTTGGAGGAAAGTTTAGAACTTGAAGTTCAATGATTTGAGATATTGAGTTTTGGGGTTTGATTCCTCAATTTAGCGTTGTTTTGAGTGTTTCGAGGATTCGAGTAGGTGCGCCTCGTGATTTCAGACATGTCGGTATGTTCGGGCGGGGCTCGGGAGCCCTGAGCGTCAAATTTCGAGCCCCGAGCGTCAAATGATCGAGGTTCGAGTGAAGTTGGAAACTTAGGAAAAGGACTGAGATTGCTACTTCTGTCATAACCGCATCTGCGATTCTTGGACCGCAGAAGCGGGACCGCAGATGCGGCCATTGAGTCGTAGAAGCGAAAAGGGGGCCGGACCAGGTAAACCGCAGAAGCGGTCATTTAACCGCAGAAGCGGGTCCGCTTAAGCGGATGTCAGACCGTAAAAGCGGTCGAGCCCAACTGGCCCAGGACCGCAGAAGCGGCCCATTAACCTCATAAGCGGTCTCGCCTATGCGGCCCCAGACCGCAGAAACGGAAATCGCTGGGGGGCAGTAGCTTATTTAATACGAACTCAACCCCATTTTCAACACAATTCTCTCAACACTTAGGCGATTTTGGTGATTTCATAGAGAGAGTTTCCACATATCATTGCAAGGTATGTAATTCCCACCCACTTTTAGTTCAAATACATAAATATTAGGTAGATTTAACACTAAAATTAGATAAAAATCAAGAGATTAGTGTTAGACCTAGGGTTTAGTCAAAACTAAGATTTAATCCTATAATATGCCATGAAATGAACTAGAAATCATATATTTGTGACCCTTAGGTGATGGAGAACAACTTCCTTCGAAAAATATTGGAATCCGGGCACGTGGGCCCGGGGTCGAAAATTAGGAAACTTGTATTTATGGTTAGGAAATTGCTTAATCAATTAGAATTTAACCTTGTAAGCTCTTATTGACTAGTTTTTGCTTATTTTAATTAGTTGGTGCTCGTTTGGCTGCGAGTTGAGGGTTTGGGCCTATTCTTGGTATCGGAAGTGCGCTTCGGAGCGAGGTGAGTCTCCTTTCTAACCTCGTAAGAGGGAATTGTCCCCTTAGGATTAATGTTTGAGTGTTTGTTGCTAAATGCGGGGACTACGCACGTGTTAGGTGACGAGAGCCCGTGCGTAGCTACTACTATGTTAAATGTCCGAGTAGCTTAGGGCCTACAACATGCCTATTAAATATATCTCTTATGTTAAAATTGTTGTTATGAACACCTAGTGTGTACTAGAGACTTAAAAAGGGGATATGAACATATTTCTATAGTTAATTGAGTTTGAATTGGTATTTTTGACCATTTATGTGTCATGTGTGTGAACTTGATATTTCATCCTTATTTGTGGATCAGGCCAATCGCCTCGGTATGAATAGATACATCTATAGGTGCGTCGTCGACCCTCGGCAAGTGCACAGTTTATTTCTATTGGTTCGGGCCGTCGCCTCGGTATTATGTGCGCATGTTAACTGTGGAAAAGCTTATACATGCTTTGTTTGGCCATTATCTTATATGATGAATTACAAACTTGACGTTGTAAAATTCTTGACTTATACCACTTGCTATAAACTGCTGATACTTGTAAATTCCATGTTTGAACACATCATACTTATGTATATATTTTAATTGACCTTAGTAAGTATCGAGTCGACCTCTCGTCTCTACTTCTTCGAGATTAGATGGGATACTTACTGGGTACATGTTGTTTATGTACTCATACTACACTTATGTACTTAAATGTACAGTATTTGAGGCAGGTGGATCTGGACATCACCCTGGTGCATATCAGTAAGCGCATCTGGGACTTCTACGGTGAGTTGCACTTCCTTCTTGCCGATCCGCAGCCGAAGAAGTCTTCCTTGCATTTTTGTTGTTTCTGTCTATCCTGATTCAGACAGTAGGATAGGGTATTATTCATGTTGTGTATATTCTACTAAGTAGCCCGTAGCTCATGACACCGGGTTCTGGCACACACAGTAGTAGACGTTATTTTGTGTTCTATAACTGTCTTTACATCTTATCAATCTTTACTGGTTTATGACTTTAATAGGGAAAAATTCCATTATGATGATTTTGGTAAGGGTAAATGAGAATCTAATTATTTTTCCGCGTTGGCTGGCCAGACAAATGGTGTCGGGCGCCATCATGACCTGTTATGGAAAAATGGGTCGTGACAATTTGAAGTCAATCGGACATGATTTGGTAGGATTAAACATCGAAAGTAGAAGTTTGAAATTCTAAAGTTCATAAAGCTTGAATTGGAGGCCGATGAGTGGGTTTAGCGTTGTTTGATATGATTTGAGGTCTCGAGCAAGTTCGTAATGTGTTTTGGGACTGGTTGGTATGATTGCTTTGGGTCCCGGGGGCCTCGGGTTTGTTTCGGGTTGTATCTCGCTCTTATTTGATGTTCGTTTCTTTGGACATAAAAGGGTACCATATTAAGCAAACGAGATCCAAATTAAGTTTTTATTTTACCATTAGATCCGTATCGTAATTACGGAGTCATAACAAAAAGAATCGTCGAATTTGAACATAGTATGAGGGAGTTATGCTCATTTCCGTGTCGGGAAAAATTGTTGGTTGCTGTCATAACCGCAGATGCGTCCATTTTTTCGCGGATGCGGCCATTTTTCCGCATATGCGGTCATTTTTCTGCAGATGCGACCAATTTTTCCGCAGATGCGGAAAGTGCTGGAGGTAGTGGGGTTCTTTTAAAAATCGAAGTTTGGCTCATTTTCACTTCAGTTCTTCCATGGGATCCGATTTTGGAGCAACTTTTGAGTGTCATTTTCATCACCAAGCATGAGGTAAGTGATCTCTACTAGTTTTGAGTATATACAAGGTTAATATATGGATTTAGACATGGAAAATTGTAGAAAACTTGGGGTTTGAGGGAAAACTTAGAAAACTAGTATTCTTGAATTTTGACCACGATTTTGGGTATGGAATTTAGAGAAAATCATATATTTGAGTTCATGAGGCTATGGGTTCATGAGGCTATGGGTAAACTTTATCTTCGAAAAATTTTGGATTCCGGGCACGTGGGTCTGAGGGTGTTTTTGTCAACTTTTCGATCGGGGTTGGGAATTGCTATAAATTGGATTGTAATGAGTAATTGAGCATATATTAATGGATTTGTATAATCATTGGCTAGTTTTGGAGCATTGTGTGTCGAATTAAGTCTTCGGAGGAGTGTGGAATGCCGGTTATGGATCTTCGGAGTGAGGTGAGTCTCCTTTCTAACCTTGTAATAAGGAATTGTCCCCATAGGTGAATTAATTGAATATTTGCTCCTATTTATGGGGGCTACATACGCATGAGGTGACGAGAGTTCGTGCATAGCTACTATTATGTTATTGTCCGGGTAGTTAGGACCCAAAAGCATGCTATACTTGGACTATTTGTGACCATATTGATAGCATGAATTGCTTAAATCACATCGAATTAGTAAATGAATTTCTAGATAGATAAAACTTCATTTTTCTTAAATGGTTAAAAGATGATTTATTCTCGTTGTATAATTACTCCATATGGACTTAAATCAACTTTTAGAGCGGGCCGAACGCCTCGGCAGTGCACAGTTTATTTTCTGATGGGGCAGGTCGTACGCCTCGGCATGATTTACGCATGCTTGTATTGCCGCCTTGAACTTATTAAAGTTGTTATTGCCTCTTCATGGCTTGAGAATATTTGGATAATAACGAAAAGAAATTTTGGAAATTTCATATAAAAGAAATAATTGTTTACTTATTTCCTTCTATTGGATTAAGATCATGTTTATAGAAATCCATGATTTAATGTATTATTGACATCATTATTGGACCATTAGTAAGTGTCGAAGCCGACCATCTCGTCTCTACTTCTTCGAGATTAGACGGGATACTCATTGAGTACATGTTACTCATACTACACTTCTGTGCATTTTTGTTGCACATGCATATATAACTCTAGTGGCCTACTGGGCGTAGCAGCACGAATGATTTGGGGACTAGGCGAGTTCCATTATTCGAGGTGGCCCATAGCTAGTATAGTCCCTTCCAGTATATTGTATTTATTTTCTGTCCAATTGTATTCTGGACAACTGTTGTACTTTATTTTGTTTTTCTTAGAAATTGCTCATGTACTTGTGATACCGGGTTCTGGGATGGTTTAAAGTATTTAGTATTAATTGCTTACAATATAATTTGAATTGAAGTGATTATATTTTTATTTATATAAATGGAGGAAAATCATAGATTTCAAGAGTATTAAAACGAGAATTTAATTAAGTAATTTGGTTGGCTTGCCCGACAGCGGTGTCCGGCGCCATCACGACCCTTAGAGGATTTTGGTTTGTGACAACATGGTATAAGACCACTAGGTTCCCTTAGGTCTTACGAGTCATGAGCAAGTCTAGTAGAGTCTCGCGGATCGGTACGGAGACATCTGTACTTATCTTCAGAGGCTACAGGGCTATTAGGAGTACTTCCCTTCTTGATTCCTTATCATGCGATTTGATTCCTGTGAGGCTTATGCCTTTGTTTCTTTCCTACTCAATCTTATGCGATGCGAAACGCTTGTTATAAATTGAGAATTGAAGAACCGTAATGGTACTACAGATGTGATACGGGGTGTTTCTCCCAGTATAGCTAATCGGATTATTATCGTCGCTTTGTAGAAGGATATTTTATTGTTTTAGCCCAGTAGCGGTACTTCTGAGGGCTCTGAGGCTACGCACAAGTTTCCATGATTCTTATGAACGATTGTTCCGCAATAGTGATATGATGGTAGGATGTTTGCCCACGTGTCGGGGCAGTGAATGACTTGAAGAAAGTTTACTCAGTGCGTGATTCAGAAATTTAGTATTTTACTTTCGACGGGGGAAAGGCAATCGGACTAAGAATGTGCAGATTTGCGATGATGGAGTAACGAGGCTTGGTATTTGCAAGCGTGGAGGAATTCTCATATGTGATGAGGTATCATTGTCCTTGATGAATGTACTAAGCTCGCTGGTGTTATGACCTTCTACAATTCGCCTTTAGGGCAAGCTTTTAGGAGATAATATCCAAAATGCGGCTGTCAGATATCGTAGGGTGTGGTAGTTCAGGGATGAATCAGTGTTTCTAATGTTGACGGTATGAGAAACATGATCTTCGAAAAGGTTTAAGGTTAGTAGAGATTCATGGGTTCAAGTGCTACAAAGATGGATTTATTTAAGGCAACAATTGAGCAACAAAGTATGAGGAAGGACATATGGGAAGTACCAGGCGATGTTTAAAACTTCTAGAAGACCAGGTATAAGAAGCGCAGGTCGAGTAGTTGATTAAAGAAGTGAGTTTGCCCATAGTGGGAGAGTGGCGGAGCTGCATAGGTGCTTGGTGGTAGGATGACTACGTGCCTTAAGGAGAGTTTGGATCGATTTGAGAATTTTAGTGATTGGTGATTGGGGTCGACGAATCTAATTTGAAGTATGGGATAATATGCAGCAAAGAGATCGGTTGCGCGAATGTGGTTGATGATTCAGAGTATAAAAAAGAGGTTTTACAAAAAGAATCCGAGAATTTAGACGGTTGATTAAGCAAGGTTATGTCAACAAGACATAAGGAATTCCGGTGAGTTCCAGAGTTTGTGTAATAGTGTGTGACGATCCGGCCAGTCGTCTCATGAGTTACCACTCCGTTCCCCCCATATGTTCTTCTTTATGCTTCGTTATCCATGTTTCATGTAATCAAGTTGATTAGTTTGCGTTCGGAGAGGATTTGGTAAGAAACGAGACACTTAGTCTCTTTTAAGAAGGTTTAAGTTGGAAAAGTCAACCGGACATTGACTTATGTGTTAGAAGGTTCGGATGTGAGTTACGATGATATGGTTAGACTCGTGGTTGAATGGGTTATCGGATTTTGTGAGTTTTGTCGAATTTCAAGATATGGGCCCCACGAGCAATTTTGAGATAATTTTCGGATTTTGTTGGAGAATTAGTATTTTCATATGGAATTTAATTCCTATAATTAGTATTGATTGAATTGAATTAATTGTGACTAGATTCAGGTCGATTGGAGGCCGATTCAAGGGGCAATGGCATTTTGGAGAAGGATTTTGCTCGAGTTGAAGTGAGTAATGATTGTAAATGATGTTCTGAGGGTTTAAAACCCCGGATTTGCACATCGTAGTGCTATGTGGAGGTGACTTACACGCCGGATAGCGAGCGTGGGGTAGAGCACCGTTGGAGATTGTGACTTAGTCCATCCCGGTTGGTGATTTAACCGCATATTTGATTGTGATTTATTTGTTATCATCATTATTTGGGCTGAATGCCATATTTGGGCCGAGTGCCAACTATGTGAACCCTTCGGGGATTGTTATTGAGATTTCTCACTGTTTTGACTTTATACTTGAACTCAGTCATGCTATTTTTTCACTGTTTTCAAAACTCAGCCTTGTTCACTCAGTTTTAATACTCAAATGATATTTAAATGATGTTTTGGGCTGAGAAACACTATTTTTACTGCTACCCGAGAGGCTTATGTGATTTTTGACTGAGTAAGGCCGAGGGCCTATATTGTGAGGATATCTTTTGGGTCAGGCTGCATGCCACAACGGTGTTACACTGATATTGATTATGAGGCCGAGGGCCTAAGACTGTACGCCACGAAGTGGCTTGATATTGATATGAGGTCGAGGACCTGTTATGATGCCACGAGATGGCTTGATATTGCGCTTGGGATGTAAGGGGCCCCTCCCGGAGTCTGCACAGCCCTAGTGAGCGCAGGTACCCATTGTGATCACAGAGTGAGCCCGAGGGGCTGAGAGTGTTCTAAGAGTGAGCCTGAGGGGCTGGTACTGTCTTATATGTTTACTTTATTTCAATTGTATGCCATTACCTGTTGATTGTGTTACTTTATGTGTTAAGTTCCTGATTGCCTGAAATTACCTGTGGTTGAGTGTTGAGCCCGTGGGGCGGATTTCTGTGCTTATCTGCACTAATTATTTTGCATTCATTTGCATAACTGTTGAAAAAGTTATTTTCAAAAAAGGTTTAAACTGAGCTAAGATATTTCTAATGATTTCACATCTTCACTGCTTTTCTCAAGGGATTTTATACTGCTTCTGTACAACATGATGATTTACTTTACATGATTTCTTATTGCTCAGTTGTTATTTACCTTTATTACTCACTGAGTTGGCAGTACTCATTTTACTCCTTGCACCTTGTGTGCAGATTTAGGTATTTTCTGAGCTTGGTGGCAGTTTCATTGGAGTTAGCAAGGTAGTCGCATGGCGATCGCGGCTTTGTTTTCTCCCTCTGTATTCCTCCTTATGTATTCTTATGATTTTTCGACCATCTCGGTCTTGATGTGACTAAACAGTTGTAATAGATGATCATGACTAGTGACACCCCGATGTTGGGATATGTTTGGATTGTACTTCTGCATTGTTATGATATTATCCACTACTTAAAATTATTAAATCATGTTTTAGCCTGTTTTATTGTTGTTTAGCTGTTTAACTTTGAATTGGAAATGTGTCGGCTAGCCTTGTCTTCATGAGAGACGCTATCACGATTGGGTCTAGGTTTAAGGTCGTGACATAGTGGCTTCAAGCTAAGTGAGAGAGTCTCACCACCTATAATTGGGTTGCATGGTTAACCACTTGCGAGGTTTTCTGGTTGTTAGCATATTTCTGGGTTATTTCGGCTACGGGAAAAGAACATAAGTGGTAATTTGAGCAAAAGAATTATTAAAGGATGCTATGGTTGACCTTATTAGCTTATGTACACACTTGGGGAAGGATGCGTGATTTATGCCTTGTATAGATGCAGGTTTCAAGGGAAGTGATTCTTCCAGGTGTTTCGTCGAGAGGGTATTCATGTGCTAGAAGATTCATGAAGTTGATTATATTCGAGGCCAAGTCAGAGCTGGTGGCTCTCAACAACGTTCCTAATAGATTCAAAGGGGTAAAGTGTGGTGCCTAACGATTTCGAGCCTATAGGTACGATTAAGAGTTAAGCTTCTATATCAGCTTATGAGAAGAGGCTCAGAATGTTCTATGATGTTTTGACTGGCAGTGTAGCATTTAGGAGGTATGAGATGGTTCGTGGGATTTGAGACAGCATGGTCTCGTGATTCGAGGTCACTCGGGATGAGTGCAGACAGAGTGTGTTAAGCGTTGAATGGTGTTATTATTGTTTCGATGGCAATCAAGAATAAATTGGACGAAGATGGAATGGCTAGCCATGGTTGAATTGGCATATTGATGGTGGCAATCAGTTCCTTCCATGTGATCAAGTTATGCAAGTGATTTGTGACGGTACGTATGAGGCTTGTCAGCCGCCGTAATTGATATTATTCAGAAGCATTCTACTATTATGGCTTATTATGTGGAAGCGGATTCTGGAAGGGCTATAATGGCTTAGACCACTACTTAGAGATTTGTATATTCTATGTTTATGAGGATTCACCTATGTGATACTATGGTTCTCCTGAAGTGAGTTGTCACACCTCCTTTTTATCTACTATACCCCACAAAGGGTATAATAAATGGAGTTATTTCCAACTTGAAGTGACAATCGAAACGGGATTATATTAATTAAAATTTAGAGTCGCCACTTGGGAGATGAATGGTATCCCAAGTCACCGGTTGAATCCCGAATCGAGGAAACTATTGACTCTCTTTTAACAGTCCACGATCCAGAAATCCGAGTAAGGAATTCTGTTAACCCGGGAGAAGGTGTTAGGCATTCCCGAGTTCCGTGGTTCTAGCATGGTCGCTTAACTGTCATATCCGGCTTAATTATCTGATTTTAAAACAATTATGAACCTATGTGCAAATTTTAATTTTTAACCGCTTTTATTTATTTTTATAAAAAATTGCAACATTATTAAAACACATCTCGAACCACGTCACATAAATGCACCCGTGATTTTTGACATATTTTAACTTCGTTGGGATTTGGATTTGGGTCACATAAATGTGCACCCGAGTTTAGAAAAGTAATATTATTAAATGCGCGCATAAAGCAACTATGCGTTTGCACTTTGCGAGGGCCATGGAATTTGCTAAATGGCACACCCCGGAATCTAAGGATCAATTCAAGATTAAATAAGCAAGGGCCATGCAATTGTGATTTTGTTCGGCACGGGACACCTCGATCTGTTCTAACAAAGGGTTTCTAAACTAACTCATGAGAGCCATAAATTGTTACTGGTTTTGAACGGCACACCTCAACTTATACTCAACTAAAGTGAATTATGAATGCTCTAGAAAATAGCGATGAGCTACAAAGGAAATTGATGGAGAATGCTAAAATTTCACTTAATAAAAGAACCATGTGCAAGATGACTTAAACAAGAAACGCACATTAACAAATTCTTCATTGCTGAAGCTTCTTCTTCCCCAAATTTAAGTCCACGGGATACACTTTTACCAATTTTAGCTTCTGTCATTTTCCCATCAGTCATCACATGCCACTACCCTTTTCTTTTAGTCTCTTAAGAGAAAGTAAATCAGCATTAAGCAAATAAAATGGTATGCTGAGAAAGCATTAACATTCTTGTACATTCACATAAACATATCAATTCCTAGTCAATCACTAGTGAATGTTCTTCTCGTATAGTAATTCTTAAGCTCAAATATGACACAAAATAAATAGCCTTCGTTGGATAATTAGTTCAAAGGCAGAAGCATGCGTATCACGTCTCCAAGCATTAACAGAATAGATCTAGCAAATCCGCACACACTTAATAATTCCCAAATCTAACCCATCTTCCTTATATGCCCAATAAAATATTCAAACATCCAATGAAACAGAATCTCTAACCATTCAACATTCAATTTTCATGAAATACCAACTCCAGCGTTTAATGAAACAGAGCAATTAACCCTCTTGTCCATCAACAGGAAAGTAACACATCTAACCAAAACGCTAATGAAGCCTAACACTTAACAGAGATGAATTCCAATTTAACATTGAGCTAAAGTGAGCGACAAACTAAAATAAATGAAACCATAATCAGATTCAATCATGCATCTATGAAATCAGTCAGGAATACGGTTTTAATAATTCAGATTTTTCATTCCTAGCTTTGAAGTAAAAACAGATGATTATTCACATACCTAGAGGCGGCAAATAGCTGATACACAGCTAAGAATCGAAAAGAAAAACTGGAGCAGAGGCTGAATCGTCACCGGATCTCGGACGGAACCACGAGCGCACAATCATACGGATGAACTCGACGGACAACCTCGCCGGAAACCAACGATAATAACTCAACGAACTCTGACCGGACTAAGCTCGAACTAGGAGTGGGATGTCAGACACAAATAATTTGGGTCTTGTTCGATCCCCTGTTTAACGGCGCTATCCCTTGGTGTTCTGGACTGAAAATCGCCAATCGGATTTCGGCTCTATCACTGGCCGTCAGCGCTTGCTAGCCGGCGAGTTGGCTGGACAGGAATTGGTGGTCGTTTATGGCTACTCGTTCTTGTGAGAAAATGGGGGTCAGGAAGATGAAAAATACAGGGGAGTGCGGGGGTCTGTGGAGAAGACGACCTGGGGGGTGGTGGTCTGTCCAGTTGCGGCTGCCCTCCTTATTTTTTAGGTGTATATCTCTCCCATTCCTCTAATGAGGTGTAGGTCTAGGTTTATTAAAGGGATATGGGTTTTTGGTTATTGGGTCGGGTCGGGTCGGGTCGACCCGGTTTGGGTTGGGTTGGGGGAAAACTTGGGCTTCTCAAATGTTTGGCCCAATTTCAATTTAAGACCAAGCCTTTTCAATTGTCTCTTCTTTTTGTTATTCTTTTCTTTCTTTAATTAATTAAAAACATAAACTAAATTCCTAAATCAATTCAAATTGTAAAATTAAGCTAATTATCTAACTATGTAAAAATGATCATTTTTGTAATTTTTTGATTAACAACACAATTAACTCAATGTAATTAATTCTTAAATGCAAATTAAACCTAAGGTGGCATGAAATTAAAATATGACACTTTTTATGGTTTTTCTATGATTTTAAAATTATTAAAAATATTTGAAATGCAACTAAATAAAGAAAAACACCTAAAAATCAATAAAAAATATATTGGTCTATTTTTAGGAGTTATTTTCATGTAGGGCAAAAATTACGTGCTCACATGAGTTAAGTGAAAGGTTTTTATATGATGAAGTGTTAATCTATTAGTAGTTCCGGAGTTATGATGAAGATCGTGTTCTATCGTAAATTGGCATATCAAGGTGTAGTGAGTAGTATGGAATTTGCAGTGAGGATCAAGGTTGCAGTTCAGTGCTGACAAGGATGTCACGAGCTCGGACAAACAGTAAAGGAGTTTTGATGTCTAAAGTAAGTTGGTATTGTCTTCAGTGTCACCTGAGATCGTTGTTTTGTGAAGAAGGCTTTGCATCCTAGTGAAGGATTCTTGATCGCTTTTCAGCATTAGGGCGGCCGATGGTTTGGATGTACGGACCTGTTATTTGTTATGATAGGTTGTGGAGCGTGTCCCACAGGAAGACTGTATAAGTACGACATGTAGTCACTTGATTGATTAAAGATTTAAACCAAGTATGAGGATTTGTGATGATATTGGTAAGTTGAGAATATATGCCTGGAGGGCACTCAGTTATTGGGTTGTGGACTATGGAGGATTACCCCGGTTATGATGGTCGTTCTTTTGTGTTATGAGAAAAAGGGGGTCATTAGGGACCTTTGAAAAGTTATTAGCCTAGTTCAGTGTGATTGGAACCAACTGGAGGTCTATGGAGGGATTTAATGTGAATATGGGCGTTATAGCAGGCCAGATGTGATCACTTCAGCAATGCGCTCCTTATGTAAGAATAGTGGGGGTGTTATTTAGTTGTCAGCAATTCTATGTAGTGGTGTATTGCGCCGTATGAGTTGTGAGACGGCTTGGTGAGTTTCTTATGTAATGAGGTTCCGCGTCGAGATGATATTATATGAGCAGGATGGCTCTTGAGATTCAGAATGTATATCGCACCTCGGTTGTGCTTGAGTTTGTAGCTAATAACGCTGTGTGTCTCCCTGACAAATGGTATTATACACCTAGCGTGCTTGTGACCGATATTCGGTGTCTTGCTGTAACGGGAAAATTAGCTCGACGTATATCTCCTTGCGGGAGTTTTATGTGTGGATCGGGTGGCACGCCTCCATGGTTATGTTGTGTGGATCGGGTGGCACACCGCCATAGGTATGTTGTTTGGATCGGGTTGTGTGCCGCAATAGTGTGATGTTCAGTACAGTTTCCCATATCTATTTTTATGTGTTCTGTTTCCCATTTTTTTAGGAGAGCTCATATTAGCTGTGCGCCCGCGTCGCCTGTATGATTCGCGAGCGGGGTAATTGGATCTCCTTTTTCAGAGTTCGTTTTCCTTTTGCATCGCATTCTAATTGGTAGCCTGTTAGCACATTGTAGCATCATATGAGACTTTTGATCATGTCCGGGATAGCTTATTGCCTGAGTAGTTCGTACTGGATGAGACGAGATTATTGGATTTAGGATCAGTGCAATCTGATTATATGAAGTATATTAAGGAGCTAAGATCATTATTCAGCTCAGAATGAAGTGATGGATCTTGTCGGGAGTATAGACCCAATAATTTGTTGATTCGGCAGTTCGTTATAAGTTTCTACATGTCTCTTCCATCGTGGCGGTATTGTAAGAATTAAAGTAAGACCTATGTATGTCATGAGGTGCAATGGGAGCACCAGATTCATGGAATTTCGACTAAGTTGATCAGGAAGTGTTATTGTGGTCCGGTGAGTAAAGTGATGCAACGTGTGAATTCAGCAAAATTGTGCAGTCATGCTTGGGCCCAGCGTGTAGTGATTGATATGGTAATCGTATGTTGGAAGCAGGCCTGGCATAGAATTTCGGATGTTGGAATTGGGCTCTAAGGCTTATTTGCTTGAATAAAAAGGAATATCTTCAGAATTTATCGAGTTAGTGTACTCAACTGAGTTGTGGTAGCACGGGAAGGTGCATGAGAGGTTAAACATTGATTTCAGAATACATCAATGTAGTTCTCTGCACGTTAAAGGACGAACGTATGTTTAAGTGGGAGAGAATGCAACGACCCGACTGGTCGTTTTGAACTCTAGTGCGTCATTCAGCAGTCTTAGGCCATGAGCAGCTTCATTTCAGGTATTATGACTCGTACGCGTGGTCGGAATTAAATTTCGGGAAGTTCAAGGCTGATTTGGATAGAGAATTCTCATTTCGGAAGCTTAAAGTTGGAAGAATTGACTAGGATTGGATTTTTGAGTAAACGACCTCAGAATTGGGATCTGAAGGTTCCAGCACGTTCGTATGATGATTTTGGACTTGGGCGTATGCTCGGATCGCGTCTTGGATGACCCGGGAGCGTTTTGGCTCCTATTGTGAAAGTTAGCATTTTGGAAGATTTTTCATAAGTTTGGCTTGAAGTGAATTTCCATGTTATCGATGTCCGTTTGGGATTCTGAGTCTGTGAATAGATCTGCATGGTGATTTTGGAGTTGGGAGCGCGATCAGAAGTTAATTCGGAGGTCCGTAGGTCATTTTGGAGTCATTTGGCTAAAGATAGAAATCTAAAGATTTTTGAGAAGTTTGACCGAGAGTTTGACCTTTTGATATCGGGGTCAGATTCCGATTCTGAAAGTTGGAGTAGGTCTGTAATGTCGAATATGACTTGTGTGCAAAATTTGAAGTCAATCGGACGTGATTTGGTAGGTTTAAACATCGAAAGTAGAAGTTTGAAATTCTAAAGTTCATAAAGCTTGGATTGGAGGTCGATTCGTGGGTTTAGCGTTGTTTGATATGATTTGAGGCCTCGAGCAAGTCTGTAATGTGTTCTTGGACTGGTTGGTATGATTGGTTTGGGTCCGGGGCCCTCAGGTGTGTTTCAGGTTGTATCTCACTCTTATTTGATGTTTCAACGTTGTTTCTTTGGACATAAAAGGGTACCATATTAAGCAAATGAGCTCCAAATTACGTTTTTATTTTACCATTAGATCTGTATCGTAATTATGGAGCCATAGCAAAAAGAATCGTCGAATTTGGACATCGTATGAGGGAGTTAAGCTCATTTTCGTGTCGGGAAAAATTGCTGGTTCCTGTCATAACCGCAGATGCGGTCATTTTTCTGCAGATGCGGCCATTTTTCCGTAGATGCGGCCTATTTTTCCACAGATGCGAAAAGTGCAGAAGGCAGTGGGGTTCTTTTAAAAATCGAAGTTTGGCTCATTTTCACTTTATTTCTTTCATGGGAGCCGATTTTGGAGCAACTTTGGAATGTCATTTTCATTACCAAGCATGAGGTAAGTGATCTCAACTAGTTTTGAGTATATACAAGGTTAATATATGGATTTAGACATGGAAAATTGTAGAAAACCTGGGGTTTGAGGGAAAACTTAGAAAACTAGTATTCTTGGATTTTGATCACGATTTTGGGTATGGAATTTAGAGAAAATCATATATTTAAGTTCGTGAGGCTATGGGTAAACTTTATCTTAAAAAAAATTCGGATTCCGGGCACGTGGGCCCGAGGACGTTTTTGTCAACTTTTCGATCGGGGTTAATTGCTATAAATTGGATTGTAATGAGTAATTGAGCACATATTAATGGATTTGAATAATCATTGGCTAGTTTTGGAGCATTGTGTGTCGATTTAAGTCTTCAGAAGAGCGTGAAATGCCAGTTATGGATCTTTAGAGCGAGGTGAGTCTCCTTTCTAACCTTGTAATAGGGAATTATCCCCGTAGGTGAATTAATTGGATATTTGCTCCTATTTGTGGGGGCTACGTACGCACGAGGTGATGAAAGTCCGTGCGTAGCTACTATTATGCTATTGTCCGGGTAGTTAGGACCCAAAAGTATGCTATACTTGGACTATTTGTGACCATATTGATAGCTTGAATTGCTTAAATCACATCGAATTAGTAAATGAATTTCTAAATAGATAAACCTTCATTTTTTCTTAAATGATTAAAAGATGATTTATTCTCATTGGATAACTACTCATGTGGACTTCTTGATGAACTGTCTGTGTATTTATTTTTTGGAGCGGGCCAAACGCCTCGACAGATTAAATAGATGCATCTATGGTTCGCGCCGTTCGACCCTCGGCAGTGCACAGTTTATTTTCTGTTGGAGCGGGTCGTACGCCTCGGCATGATTTGCGCATGCTTGTATTGCCGCCTTGAACCTATTAAAGTTGTTATTGCCTCTTCATGGCTTGAGAATATTTGGATAATAACGAAAAGGAATTTTGAAAATTTCCTATAAAAGAAATAATTGTTTACTTGTTTCCTTCTATTGGATTAAGATCATGTTTATAGAAATCCACGATTTAATGTATTATTAACATCATTATTGAACCACTAGTAAGTGTCGAAGTCGATCATCTCGTCTCTACTTCTTTGAGATTAGACGGGATACTCATTGAGTACACGTTGTTTTCGTACTCATACTATACTTCTGTGCATTTTTGTTGCACAGATATATGTAACTCTAGTGGCCTACTGGGCGTAGCAATACGAATGATTTGGGGAATAGGCGAGTTGCATTATTCGAGGCGGCCCATAGCTTGTATAGTCCCTTCCAGTGTATTGTATTTACTTTCTGTCCAATTGTATTCCGGACAACTGTTGTACTTTATTTGAGTTTTCTTAAAAATTGCTCATGCACTTGTGATATCGGGTTATGGGATGGTTTAAAGTATTTAATATTAATTGCTTACCATATAATTTGAATTGAAGCGATTATTTTTTTTATTTATATAAATGGAGGAAAATCATAGATTTCAAGAGTATTAAAACGAGAATTTATTAAGTAATTTGATTGGCTTGCCTGATAGCGGTGCCCGGCGCCATCACGACCCTTAGAGGATTTTGTGTCGTGACAGAAATAATAAAAATAATATATTTTTACAATTTAAATTAAGATATTACTAAATATATTTTTATTTGTTATTACTCTATATAGTATAACTTCACTTAGTTTCAATATAGATGAGATAGTTTGACTTGCCACGAAATTTAAGAACGAAAAAGAAAACTTTTGAAACTTATGATCCTAATAGTTTTGTGGGGCCATGATATTTGCATTGGTATAAGAACTTCTCATTATATGCAAAATGTGTAAAATAAAAAAATTAAAATTAAATTATTTTCAAATACAGAAATGTATCATTCTTTTGGAACAGACTAATAAGAAAAATATTTTATGTAAATTGAAAGGGAAGGAGTATTTATTTTTGAATCATATTGTGTTTTTATTTGTTTGTATTACCAACTATATATGAGGTTATGATATTTAAATTTATGCTAATAGTTATTCATATAATTTATTCTTTTTAATTTATATAATTTAGCAGGATCATAATATTATTCGCACATCGTGCAGGTACTACTAGCCTATTTGGCCAAGCTTATTTTTGGCCAAAAGTATTTTTTTTTTGCCAAAAGCACTTTTAGCCCAAAATTGAGGTGTTTGGCCAAACTTTTGGAAGGAAAAAAAAGTGCTTTTGAGGAGAAGCAGAAACAGTTTTGGAGAAGCAAAAAAAAATAACTTCTCTCCAAAAGTACTTTTTTAAGAAGCACTTTTGAAAAAAATACACTTAGAAGCAGTTTTTTAAAGTTTGGCCAAATGCTAATTGCTGCTCAGAAGTACTTTTCAAACTAATTAGCCAAACACAAACTGCTTCTCACCAAAAGTACTTTTGACTCAAAATAAGTTTATTTTTACAGCTTGGCCAAACGGGCCATAATACTAGTTGCTAATAATATGTCTAGTGTTTTTTTTTTTTTGGTTCTAATAAGCAAAATGATTTATTAAGCATCACTACATGAACAACCAAATCGAAGTTCATTCATTCATTACTTGATAAAAGTAATACCACCTTAAATTAAAGATCTCTCTATTCCCAAATACCAACTTCCATAAATCCATCTTCAGTAGCACAACCTCTAAACATTCTATTACAATTAAACCCATAGGCCACTTCTCCTTTATTTGACACAGCAATAAGCCCAGCAAAACCTTTGTCTAGTCTTTTCTTAATAACATAGTCCACTGCATCTTGTAGGCCCAATTCCTTGTATTCCATAACAGCTGCCACGTCACGTGCTAGGGTTCCACGTATGATGGCTTCTCCTTCATCTGTACAAGAGACCCCACAAAGTTCAGTATGTCTAGTGTTTGATTTCCGCAAAGAAAAGTAAACGTAACTCTCAAGCTAAGAGCAGGTTACTGGCTCGTGCCCGATCCAATAATAAACGGTGCACCTGCACCGCCTCTACATATAAAATACGTCAATATCCTTATTTCCTACTCAGTTGACCATTAATTTTTCGCCGTCTCGAACTTTCTCTTCTTCTCAAGCTCGAAACCCTAACTTCAATATCAGAGATATTCACGAATCTCTTCTTCTAAGTCGATTTCGAAAACATTATCAGGTAACAATCTTACTTCCTGAAATTTTCAATTTTAAAGATAGAATGCGTTTCACGAGCTCTATTTTTGTTGTTGTTATTTATGTTCATGTTATTACGCCGCAAAATGTTTTGATAGAGTAAAAATTGTGATTTAATTAGTTATAGTTTGTTTATTTATTTATTTATTTATTTATTTTCTTGTAGCTATCGGAGCCTTACTTTTATAATTATAGCCTCTTGTTATGTGGACTTACGTTACTCACGAGCTCTTTTTTTGTTTGTTTTTGTTATTCATGTTCATGTTATTATGCGTTTCGAAAGAGTAAAAATTGTCTTTTAATTAATTCAAGTTTAGTTTTTTAATTTATTCTGTAGATATCGGAGCCTTAAATTTATAATTATAGCTTTTGTTGTGTGAGGATTCTAGCCTTTTGTTATGCGGACTTGTGAAAAGTTTTGTACTTTTGTAGAAGTTATAACTAATGATGCCAAAAGCTGAGAGTACGAGCTACTTTTTGTTTTTTATGTTATACACTGCGAAATTTTTTGAAGGAGTAAAAAATTGTGATTTAATTCACTCAAGTTTAATTTTTCTCTCTAATTTTATAGCTATCGGAGCCTTGATTTGATGATTATAGCCTTTTGTTATTTTGACATTCTAGCCTTTTGTTATGTGGACTTGTGAAAATTTTCCTGATGTTCCGGAAGTTATAATTAATGGTGCCAAAGAGCTAGGATTTCAAGCTTTTGGGTATGGAATTCTAATCCTTTTACGTTAGTGGGTTCTAACAATAATTTGTACATATTAATTAATATTTATATACAAATACTAAGTTTAGATCGGATCTACCGGGTTCGGCCCGTAGCTGAAGGGCTAGCTCTACCCCTTGTATATTATGGTCTAGTTTGATGAGAGTCTTTTTGGTTTGGTAAGAGTTATGTATGTCATTGTGTGGTACGTACAACCTCTAGTGTTTTTAATGAATGCCTAATAAGATAGTACGTTTGAAGGATTCTTGTAGCTAATTGCACCTATGGGTGTAGCCTAGTAGTCAACAAAGTGAGAGAGAAACATGAGGTCTCAGGTTAAATCCCAACGGAGGTAAAAACACTATGTAATTTCTTCCAATTTGTCTCAGGCTTGGTGGGTAGAGTTATCCTGTATCGGTATTTGTGCTTTGGGGGGGGGGGGG
>MU691999.1:36083-56330 GCA_026770625.1 Nicotiana glauca
AGCTAGCTCGGACAGTTGTATATAAGAAGGGGATTCATGCAGCTAATTCTATTTTCTTTTGGGCTTTGTTTCCTTTTGAGGCCTTTGGGTTATTCTCCGAGGAGAAGCTATAAATTTAATGTAATTTTGCCTTTTCTAAGAACAACTACTGCGGCTCTCTGTTTCTAGTCCTCTAGTTTATTTTTAGACGGGAAGCCTGGGAAGTTGGAGAAACTGGTAGGGAACTCGAGCTTGGAGTTTGTTTCATCATATGGTGTGATGAAAAAGTATAGCTGGGGAAGGGTCGAAATTTAGTTTCTACATATTCATGTGAGAGGAGAGAGCTGATTTATGAGCAAAAGGCCTGATTATTTTTGTTTTTTCTTAATGGGGATCCTTAAAAGGTTGAATGCTGTAGAGATGTGTTATTACTTGAAAAGGAGTGGGAAAAAGCAACTAAAGCTTCCATTTTTATCTGGATCTCATGTGTGTGTGTGCAGGTACTTTCACACATGTCTATTTGAACAATTGCTTTGGTCTTTTAGTTAACACCTATAAGTATCTCTGTCGTTTGAATAATGTGCTTCAAGCATCTGGGTTCTAGTGTGTGCTAGCATTGAGATTCTTCTTCTCTTGATCTTCCATCTACTGATATTCAAGTTTAGTTGGATAGTCTCCATGTTGTCAATGCTGTGTTCAGTTGACTGACTTTCCTCCTCTCTCAGATGGCAGCTAAACCACTAACAAGTGAGGCTATTGCTCTTACAGAGAAGAAAATGGACATGACTTTAGGTATTATTGTCAGCTACACATGCTTTACGCGTCTCTTTTTGGTTTTCTTCCTTTTTGCTGGTAAACAGTTGGTGCTTGCAGATGATATCATCAAGATGTCCAGAACAAACACAACCAAGCCTAAGAAGCAAAGAGTTTCAGTAAGCACATCGCTCTCCGACCATTTAGTGTTTATTTTGAGCTTTTGTCAGTTTGATATAAAACAGATTTTAATATTTATCATTTGCTTTCTGCAGAATAGAAGCCAAAAATTTTCTAATAATGTTGCTCAGGATAAATCTGCTAAGATACAAAAGTTTATGGACACAAGATCATCTATGAGACAGGTACTCATCACAATTCTCTCAACCTATGAAGAATTTGATGGTTTCTTTTTCGTATTGGTGGATGCTGAATTATACTCCTTTTCTGATATTCTTATGCTTAGGCGGCTCTTGCGCGAAGAAGATCAAATTTTCAGGGAGACCAGTTCCCTCTGGCAACTGAGGCAGCCAAAAAGGCCGCAGTTGCTCCTATTCGCAATAGGCCTTTCAATCGAAGCCGAGCAGTGACTGTAAATAAACAGAGGTGTGTTTAAACTGTGAACTGTGAAGTTAATATATGATTAAGCTAGTCGGTCATTAGTATCCTGGTTTGCTGCGCATGTCAAATTCTGAGCAATTTAACTCTCATTTGATGCAGGTAAATTGTGGTCCTATTTATTGTTGATGAATTTGCCAGGTGTCTCTCCTTTATGCACTTTAAAAGCTTGCTGATAGTTTGGTCGGGTGATGTTCAAGCTACAATCCTTGGAAGTTGTATACTCTAAACCATGCTGTTAGTTTGGTTGGGTTGTTGTTCACGCTACAATATTTGGATGTTTGTTCAAGTGTTAAATGATGATTATTTTCCATCAGAACATTGCATCTAAAATAAAATGTGTCAGTGGACTTAAGTTTGTTCTGCATGTTTTGAGTTTGAGTCCTACTCTTTTTAAGTTGGTATTGGACACCCGAGACTTGGGGGAAATTTGAAGGTGGATTAAAGTGCATCTGTGAGAGCCGGCATAGAGAAAAGAATGCGTTACAATATATTGTTTTACGTAGCTGCAATATTGCCCTTGGAGTATGAGATGAATGAGATCTTCCCCGTAATGGCAATAAGTGTATATTTTCTGGAGGTTTGTTTGGTAGCACTAGCATCATGGGGTATACTATGTCTCGTAAGTTTGTGGTTTTGGAATGGTTGCTTTCATATGAACAGACACCCTTAGAGAAGCTTGTCCCAAAATAACTCATTAGTTCTTTGAAAGTTGATCATCTTTGATTTCCTTTTGAGTCACATTGAAGTATGTCCTGGTGAAAGCTTCTGTTCGAAGTAACTCAACTATTTGGCATGTAATTGTCTTTGAATTCCCTTTGGGATATGGATGATCAATTCTTTCTGATTTTATTTCCTCTCCCCAACTTCTAAAATTGTTGTTGATAAGAAGTTTGGAAAGGCATGGAGCATGACACATGGCATTCATCTGCTTCCTTTCAGCAATGAACTTGCGAGGCTGCTGTGCATTTTTAGTTTTGCCTTCTACCACCTTAAACAATGTTACTTATATTATTCTATGGTTGGCATGGTACCATTCATTTTGAAATGGTTGTTCCGGGACATTCAAGTGTTGATACTTATCTTTCCAGGGGTTTGTATCCAACTGTGTGCCATAATCTAGACTAACCGGGGTTAACACTCCGGAAATTAAAAATGCCAAAATAGGAACGAGGACGGATATTGTTAGAAATGCCTTATGTAATAGGGTTGATCCACTAAAGTCTTGAGCAGCAGTGTAGGATCAGTATTTTCTTTCTTATGAAAGAAAGTCTTCTTCAGCAACAAGAAGGAAAAGAATTGAATAGAGGAACTCCCGAGCATTGTGCACTGTTTTGGAGCATATATATTGCATGTTCTGCATATTAGGTTGTTTTTCCAGAAGTTTTTAGGTTTGTGGGTTGTGCGAGGGGCTCCAAGTTTCACAGTTGAGCTTTGCGAAGTTCGAAACTTTTACTTGCAACTCTATTGAAGCAATTCTGGAATCTTGGTGAAGCTTTACTTTTTGCTGAAGTTAGAAGTACTCTTGGATATTTGACTGATGATGAGATCCCAAGGATGTTATTTCTCCCATATCAATATTCTGATAGTTCTACTTTGGACTTTGTTTCCTTCTGGTGGAAGATGAGCTTATGAAGTTCTGTTTCTGGGTGCTGCTTTTGTTTCTAAGGTTTGGCTAGTTGAGAATTTTTAATTAGCAGACTGATGGTAAGTTGGAAATATACACGAACTTGCTTATAGTGCTCTGCCATCACACATCGATCCTGCAACTTGGGGCTGCTCACTCTTTTAGTAAGAAATCTGTGGATAAGCACTTCTCCTTACAGTTGCTCCAATTCTTTTTTTCCTTTTGCAGGTTCGGGGCTCCTTCGGTTCAGAGGGGTGCTGCAAATGGAGGCCGGTTTATTATTAAGGTAATTGAGGGTCCATCTAGAATTGATATAGCTGTTCTTAAACTTATAAAGGTCCTCGCTTTTCTGTTATTCCCACATTGAAATTTGAAAGCTTGGATTTGAGTCCAACTCCGCAAGGACCATATCACTTGAGGTGTCTCCATTTTTTGATAGTCTGATTTGTCACTTTTTAGAAGCATTGCCTTCTCGCTGCTGTCAGTTCTGTAGATCAGCTTGTATGCATCTTCTAAGGTTTGAAGAAATGTAACAGTTTGTGTTCTGTGTGTGTAGCAACAAAGGCAGGAGGTCAAGCCAGTGTCACAGCAGAGGCCTCAGACATTGGATTCTCTATTTGCAAATATGAAGGAACAGAGGATGAAGATGCAATCTCAGCAGAATAGCGCTCCAAGGAGAAATGGAGGCGGGCAGCAAATTGTGCCATGGGCTAGAGGTCGTTTTGGGAAGTGATGACAGATCACGTGCAGCTGATTCCATGTGCTATGGGCTAGATGTTGTTTTGCGAAGATGCATATGCAGCTAATGCTGTGTGCTGTTGCAGATTAGTCCTTTAGGTCCGTGTTGTGAAGTGATAGCAGAGCTCTCTGCACCTGATCATTGTGGTTCTTTTTGTGTCCTTAGCAGCCTGATCATTTAGGTCCGTGTTATATCTTTTCTTGAGGAACGGCGAAAACTGTTTGCAACGTGTTGTGATTTGATGCAGATGCGCTTTATAACTATCCATATAAAGAACTTTGTATAGCATTTCTAGGTTTTCCTTTGATTCGTAAGTTTCTTTATGTTTGATTCGCAAGTCTTATAGTTTTGCATTGTTTGGTAGGAAGCATATATGATTACAGTTGTCCCGAACCACGGACAAGGCATTGCTAGTTTCTTTTTGGTACTATGCATTTGTCTTTTGATAGGTTGAATCCAACAGAAGTTTGAATCTGGATCATTGAGATCTCAACTTTAATTGAATAGACTTATTTCTTTCATAAGTATTTATCTCTAACTAGGTTTGAATCAATCAAATCTTGTATAGACTTACTTTCAGAGAAATGTATTTTCACCACCACTCTATTTATTATCCTTGCCTACTACCATTACTATTACTCCAGCCGCTACTACTGCATCCAACTATTTCCACCACTAGCCATCTCCACAACTTTGTCATATTTACCAACCGCTTCCACCCCAGTGGTCACTACCAGCATCATTGCCAACTTCTACGATTATCAGCTACCATCACCACTAGCTTTCAAAATATGGTTACATCAAAGAAACAATTTATACATCGTTAAACAAACTAATATTTTTTCTTTAATATTTTGTGCGTAGAGTATTTATTAATAATTTATTTGAATTTAATGTTTTTTAATTTTTCAATAAAGGCAACATCAACAACAACCCAGTGGAATTTTACAAGTGGAGTTTGAGAAGAGTAGTGTGCGTACGCAGATCTTACCTCTAGTGTGTATGTAAATCTACCTCTACCTTGGGCAGGTAGAGGGTGCTTTGGATAGATCATCGGCTTGTAAATAAACAATCTTAATTATACAATGTTTAGTTCTAGATACAATATCTTAATTTGGAGAATCTATATTATATTAAAAGTACGAAGACCCTCAGCGAAATGTCATTCGCATTTTTTAACCTTTAAAAATAGAGTTTACATTGGATAAAATAGTAATTTGGTTATTTTCCTAATATGTAGGAATACTCATTTAACTATTTTCCTTATACATAAGAAAACTCATTTAATTATTTTCCTAATATTTAGGACTACAAAATCAACTAAATTTTATATATTACATTCTTCCTTATTTGGATTACGTAGAAAAATTTTGATATTTAAAACTTCAAAAATATTAACATTTTATTTTATATAAATTTTTGCACTTAAATTATATATAGATGGCAAGAAAAGCAAATAATTAAAACTACTAACCAAACAGGACGTAACCACTTGGTATTTAGAAGTTTATCTCTTTGAACATATACCAAGAATTCAATCAAAAAAGAAAGAGGACGTTCGACATTCTTGGAAGATGACGGAGTAACTTTTTTTATGTTTCAATTTAGGTGAAACTCTTTTACATACTAAAATACTTTAAAATATACAAAACTATTTTCCACTCATTTGATTTTCTTACAATTTGACAAAAGAATTTTCATTCGATAAAATATAATTATAATCGATTATTTGAAATTTTGTATGACCTAATATTAAGAATTTAAATAAATAAAAGATAATTATCTTTTATTGATGAAAATAAATAATTAAGTATTTGGAATAGCTAATTAGCAAAAAAAATTAATTTTATTATTTTTTAAATTTCATCATACAAGTAAAACTATCTTCAGGTTGACAAAAGTCTTGGTTTAAATAGATATATTTCAATAAAAAAGACCACCAATGATGAAGGAAATTAGAAAATAAAGTCGAATCAATTATAATTATCTTTTATTGCTGAAAATAAATAATTAAGTATTTGAAATAGCTAATTAGAAAAAAAGTTAATTTCATTATTTTTCAAATTCATCATACAAGTAAAGCTATCTTTAGGTTGACAAAAATCTTGGCTTAAATAGATATATTTCAATAAAAAGGACCACTGATGATGAAAGAAATTAGAAAATAAAGTCTAATCAATTATAATACAGTATTAAAAATTAACTTGGTTAAAATTCAAAATAGAAGAAATAAAAATGAAATAATAAGTATTCAAAATAAGTTGACATTTATTATTATATTTTATTTTTTATTTATTTAGTAAATGGCCCTCTAAAGGTTTATTTATACGTAATAAGTTATTGGTTGTAAAATACACATTCGGTATTAGTTAGTTTTAGACCTTACGTCGTTACTTAATTATTCATTTTTTTCTTATAAACTATATGACCTAGCCGTTCATTCCAATAGCTCTAAAATAAAGATACATTTTTTAATTAGTGTTAATTTGATGATTGTTTGGAAAATTATAATAAAAATATGTAACGATTTTGATCATGTTAGATTTAATATTATGTGACAAAAATGACTACAATATTTGTAAGCTTACTCCAAAGGATATGCCCTTTAAATTAATATAAAATATATGTGCTTAATTATTTTACGTGTGAATCAGTTTCTTCTAAAGACTATATGACGACCCTCTTTATTCCAAATCTCTAAAATAAATTAATTATTTTTACTGATGATCTTTTGAAGAATCATAATAAAAATATATAATAAACATCAAAATTTAATTATCAAAAATAGATATATGAATCGTTTTAGATTCAATATCATGTTATAGGAATTACTACAATTTTCGTAATATTTTTCAAAAGATTTGCCCTTCAAACTAAGAAGAAATACATGATCTCCAATCGAAATGTGTATCGATCATTTACCTTTTAAAAATAAATTTTAGAATTTTTATAAAACTAATTATTTTCAAATATATTGACAAATGGAGTTAATCAATATTAGAATTATTTAAATACTAATTCCACTTAAAGAATGATACGTCATATACTCTTTCAAATATAATTATGAGCCATTCTATGATGTATTTTACTAGCTTACTTTAATATTCTTTTTGAATGTCTTTTCTTATTTTCAGGGCACTTTGATTTTGTGTTCATCTGAAATTCATAGATTATTAGTTGTTTGCTATATGTGCGAAGTTCTATCCTCAATTTATGTTTTTAATGACTATTTATACTACTGAAACTGAAAAGGAAGCACGCTAACTTTATTTATTAAAAGTGGTATAAATTTTAAGTTGAATTATTAACGAATGATTGAAGATTTCTATGAGACGTTTTTTTCTTAATTGAGTTAGTTATATGTACAATGTCAATATTAATGACTATTGTCAAGAACTTATACTTTTATTTCATAACTCAAACACTCATTGAGATAGGATACACGCGCGATGCGTGTACCCTATTTTTTTTATTATATTGAACGTAAAATTTTTATTGGATAAAAATTATAATTACAATTAAGTATTTAAAACTTGGGATGAGTTATTATTAAGATTTGAATCAACAAAAAAAACCTCTTTAATGTTAAGAGCAACCTTAATTAACCAAAAAAAATCTTTGATTTAACTAATTTGGGAAAAATTCAAGTCATTCTTTTCAAAATTTATAATAAGATAAATTATAATATGGTAGTAAGAGTCAAAGTGTTAAATATGTAAATATTAAAACTAAAAAGAATTAAACATTAGAAGAAAAAATATATTCTAAGTTAGTTGCCATTAATTAATTTTCTTTCTGGTATTCGTTCAAATAAATGACAACTTCCTATACTTTTCTCTGTACAGAGTTGCTTATCTTAAAATATTAACTTAGTATAGACAATTTAAAACTTAGCATTTGATAACTTGATTTACATGTTCTCTTTTTCTTTCTTTCTTTTTTTGTTGATAAAGGCGCATAGGGACGCTGATTTGCATGTTCTTCATATATACATATTTTATTGATTGACGCTAACCACACGTACAACACATGCACACTAAAGCTAGTCTTAATAAAACAAACTGTCTAGTTAGAGAGCCTTTGCATGAATTTATCTGGTTTTACTGTCACAAGCATTCCAATTAAGCAAAACAAGGTATTTAACAAAGATGGGGGTGTAGCTCATATGGTAGAGCGCTCGCTTCGCATGCGAGAGGCACGGGGTTCGATTCCCCGCACCTCCATTACCTCTCTACCATTTTTAATGGCTTTCGTTATTGCATGCACACCCTGACACCCAATGCCTGATTCAACAAAGCCTGAGACATAATTAATAAGAATTCGAGCATAGATTCTTTTAGTTTTTGAAAATAAATTTTACATATTTTAAGATACTTTAAAAGGCATTATAAGTCATAACAGTTAAAAGTTTAAAATATGAAAAAATATTAATTGTGGTCAATTAAGAATATTCTCAAGCCCACTTACAATTTGAATAGAACAGATTGACCCAACAAAAATCTCATATGTTTTATGTTGGTGAAATTATAAGTAATTACAGTTGAAAATAAGTTGAAGAAAATAAGTTGAAGAAAATAAATAAATATTCTTCAGATTGAGGAGCGAATATTTCGCCTGTCTTTAAGGAGATTCAAGCCCACTGCGGTAGCATCTTTACCAGTCCAGCAGTAATATTCTTGACTTGTCCTCTCCAATATACAATAGTCCGACAACGTCGTATGACTCGAACAAACTCTGGACAAGTTGTTGAGTCCAAAGCTCCACCAAAATGAACACATTCCTTCAACAAAAATAATATTCTCTTTTGTAGAGAATAAGTTGGAAACTTAGATTTTCTCCTTCTCATAACTCTCTTTTTTACTACACCAATCACTTTTTTCATACACATTACCATATTTTTCCCACACCAAACACACGAAAGAAATACCACTATTTATAGGTGTAGAGTTTCTTTCATGAAATAAATAATAAGATAGTGAGATTATAAAATAGTAGAACATGGGTTGGTGGTTACAAAATATAATCTTTAGTGGGTAATTAGTGGTAGATCATGACATTAGTGGTTTCATGAGTTACACTAAAATAATGACTACTTTCTTGCCAATTTATAATCACTTTCTCACAAGAAATAATGCACTTTAATATTAAAATTTTAATATTAAAATGCACTAACACCAACATTTTATTTACAAGTCTTAGATGTTATTTTATATTAATCGTCTATAAAAAAGATCATATAACTAAAATAACATTTATAAAATAAACTACAAATCAGAGAATTTTCAAGAATACATTGTTAGGGAACTTTTTTGCGTTTTACAACCTAACTAACAACTGTATTCTTAGAAAAAGTTCAATTTTTTTCCTTTGATATTCATGCAGTTAAACTTAGTTGTTTATTCACAACTCGGCAAAGCAACTGCATTTTACTTAATTATATATAACTTAGAAATCCTTGTAAATCTCATCATTCTTTTCTATATTCAGCACAAAACTAGGAAATGCAGCTGTGATATCCCTGCAAAATAAAAAGAAACTCATCCTTTCAATTCAGTAAAGTCAGCATAAATTCTGATAAATTAGCACTACTCCATTAAATTTTAAAAAAGAAATAAAGACGACGACAACAACAACAACCGAGTGAAATCCCACAAATGGAGTCTGGGGAGAGTAATGTGTACGCAGACCTTACCCCTACCCCGAAGGAGTAGAGAGGCTGTTTCCGAAAGAAAAAAAAAAGAAATAAAGAAACGATAAAAAAAAAAAGGAAAAAAACAATTACGGTATAGAAGTCGTTCGGTTCTAGATACTTTTAAAATCTAACCCCTTGCTATCTAAATTGAATTATGTTTAAGATATTAGATATGAATTGTCAAAACTTTTATAATGTGAAATCTTTTTTAGTTGTATGATGTAGAATTTACTGAGTATCAAAATACTGAGGTGACATGTAACGTGACATTAGTTCGCATCTGAAAATTTGACTTTCCAGTCATTTGTGTTTTCTGAGCAATTTGAACATAGTTATGTTACTTTAATACAATAAAATATAATTCTATAATTTTGTTATTGTTATAGCAAGTAAATTTTAAATAAATACAAAGCAAGTGATAGAGGAAGATTAGAGAATTACTTGAGATATGGAATTGTCATGTTCTTCAATAAAGATGGATTTAGAGCTGCAAAATTATTCCACTCTTCTATATCTATCTTTCCATCCCCTTTAGAATCTGCCTCCTCAAATGTCTTCATGCCCCAAAAAAGTTATATTAATAATATGAGTTAGTTAACTTTAAATTCTACATTATTCAGACTTTCATATTACTACATTTCTTTTCTACACTGTTGTGATCTTTGCATTCTTGCTGGAGTCTAAGATCTGTCAAAAATAGTCTCTCTATCTGCATAAGGCAGGGGTTAGGTTGCATACTCATATCCTCCCCATACCCCTCTTGTGGATAGAGGTGAGGCCAGGGTTTCAAGTTTATGGGTTCGGAATCCTAATCGTTTTAAGTTATTGGGCTCTAAATTAATTTTTAAGACAAATACGATGTTCAAACCAAAGCTACTAGGTTCGGCCGAACATGCTCTCAGCACTCTAGCTCTACCCCGGCTTGTGGGATATATTAAATAAACTAGATTTTTTTTTGTTATTGTTATTGTTGTCGTGTTATTTGGACTTTTCAAAAATGGTATTGGGCACTCGTTAGATTCTCCAAAAGTACTGCATCTTTGGATAATCTAACACAAGTACGATAACATTATTGAAAAGTCCGAATAACATAATTTATTAAATATAAGATAATTTAATGACTATTTTTTCCCCAGTAAGTTGCATGTAAATAATACCTTGTTGACAATAGCTTCAACTATATCATCAGTGAGTATCAATTCTGATTCATATAATAATGCTAAAATCAGCTCCTTCACCTGAACTCAGCTTAAATTCAAGGAGAAAAAACAGAAAATTATCTTAGTGAAACAAGGGCTTATTGAGCTTCTATTAAAAAGAATTAACTTAAATAACTGTCCACTTAACTGCTTAAATTAAATATGATCAACTGGTATATAAAATATGTATAATTCATGTATAATATATAATAACTATATATAATTAGTAAATAATTTATGTATACCGACTAAAAAAAGTAATAGTGAATATAAGATATTATTTATGTAAAGCCTTCTATTAAAGGTAATATAATGCTAACTTCACACGTGCTCATCAAAATTTACTCACTATAATAATAGTCACAAACTACTTTTTTGTAACTACCAGTATAATAGATATTCATAGAATTATTTTTTGCATATTAAAGTAGTGACTGAGCTTTATCCATATATTAGAAAAATCACAACACTTTATTCTCTATAATATTAACGATAAAGTCACCTTGATGCATGTGTAGGTTTATCGTTATAGTGTATAAAGTTTAGTGACTTTATTGTTATAGCAGATAAAAGTCAATCACTTTGATGTGATAAAAGTAATTTTTTGAAGTTACCATTGTAGTAGAAAGTTTAATGATTAATAAAATAGTTGGTAAAATTCAATATTTTAAGGTGATTAAGGAAATAGTTTTATGACTTTACTGTTATAATATTACAGGAGTAGTGCATATTTACCTCTTCACGTCCAATGAAGTCTCTTTGCCATAAGTCATACAATTTAAATGCAACTGCAGCATCAGAAACTACATGGTTCAATGCAACAGTTGTAGTAGTTTACTTTGCTCGGACTTTTCAAAAATATTGCTGCGTACATGTCGAATTCTTTATGTATTTTTGGAGGATTCAGCACACATCCAATGATAATTTTTGAAAAGTCCGAGCAACATAGATAGCAACGTGAAAAATACCTAATTGGATTTTCATACCAGCAATTTTCTCTGCTTGAGAAGCATCAGGATGGAAGATGCTTAGCGTACGAATAAACTCGCCAAAGTCTATTAGCCCATCATTGTTGGAGTCAAACAACTGGAACATCTTTATGTTAACAGACATTACTGTTAGAGGCGGAGTCAGGATTTAAAACTTATGGATTCAGTATTTTTCTAAATTATTGAGTTCTAAATTAATAATTTATGCATAATTGAATAATTTTTACGATAAATGCTAAAGTTAATAGGTTCAACCGAACCCATATCCGAATGACCTGATTACTGTCAAACCAAGGTTTAAGAAAATGTACATAATGGCAAAATGGCCATTGTTGTGCAGAGGCAGATCGATGGCGGATTTTTCGGGTTCAACTGAATCTATTGCTTCCAGTTCAGATTATGTATACAAAAAAAATTAAAATGTATAAACATGAATTCTCGAAAGGGGATACAGACACAGAGGCAGATCTAGAATTTTTAGTACATGGGTATACTACTAAAATACAAGAGGAAATAATATATTAAGTGGAATTGATCCGTATTCCTCTTGATAACTAAATTTACGGACTCTAAATCCCAAATTCATCTCTGCTTATCGAAGATCTCTTAATTACTTGATCAAGGAACAATGCTTTCGAACATTACTTACGAGAATCTCAATCCTTCTTCATCACCTTCTGAAAGGGTAGTAAGAAGGGGGAGACTGGCCAAAAGTAGTTCTACATAGCTCTTACGCTTTTATAGCTCGTACTATTTTATTATAAACTTTGTGAAATCGTTTTTTACTCGCTATAAGTATACAAGTTTAAGACACATATGGGCTCTAACCATATTTCGACTTGTGATCAATTCATAGATCCCGATAGAAAATAAATAGGCACTCAAAACAAGTACAGTAAAGAGCTAAAAAGAAGTTAACTGACCCTGTCTGAAAACAGAGATTGCTTCCTGCTATCTCTGAACAATCCAAGCTGGAACTCTTCCTATAACAAACTCAAACTTATATAATAATAATAATAAATAAAGCAAAATTTATAAGAAAGAAAGAAATGATGGAATTTACTCTGCTAATAAAGCCATCATTGCTAATAGAACAGCTTAATTTTCTGAAGAGTTCACTTAAGGTCTTGACTTCTTCCAAAGAAACTGAAATCACAAAAATAGAAGTGAGTGTCCGATGCACTAAGCTTTCGCTATGCGCGGGGTCCGAAAAAGGGTCGGACCACAAGGGTACGCAGTCTTACCCTATATTTTATTCAAGAGGATGTTTCCACGGCTGAAATCCGTAACCTCCTGGTTACAAAGCAACAACTTTCCTAGTTACTCCAAGGCTCCCCATCTGAGTGTTAAAGGGAAGAAAATGAAAAAATAAAGAGGAAAAACCTATACGTACAATGTGTCTGAGCTGCGAGTACAACATGATCTTCATATATCCTTTCTTGCTTTCTTAAAGCACAGCCCATTTTATAGTAATATTTTTGTGTTGTTATGCTCTCACATTTATTTGTTTTGTGTTGGCTATATATATATACAGAGAGGTTTGATTGTATAGATGGAAAGGGAGCTTTGGAGCAATGGTAAAGTTATCTCTGTGTGACTTATAGGTCACGGGTTCGAGCCGTTGAAGCAGTCACTAATACTTGTATTAGAGCAGTCTGTCTACATCATACCCCTTGTGGTGCGGTCCTTTCCGGACACTAAATGAACACGGGATACCTTATGTATTGGGTTTGATTGTATGGATAAAAAGCATAGCCAAACGTTCATAAGTCTTTTACCTTACTTTCTTGACCATAGAGAGGTGATAATGGGCGGCAACGACGAAGCTAGAAATTTTAGAAAGTATGTTCAAATTTAAAAGAAGTGAAAATATTTCCCGATAAAGGGTATTCAGTATGTATTATATACCTCTAAAACGTATATTTTAACGAAGCTTCGCCACTGATGGGCAGGTTTAATTAAACTTGAGTCGGTCAAAAATAGTCAAATTAATAACCGAGTGATGACCCCAACTAGTTTGAGAATAATATAAGGTGTAATTGTTTTTGGTGGAGAAAAATGAGGGAGCTATAGCCAATGTAAAATTATACAGGATAATGTTACTTATTTTTACATACATATTGAAAAATTCAGCCACTGGCCTTATAATTAAGAGCAAAGTGTATAAAGGTATTTATTCACATTCCTATTTTAGAGATTTCAAAAAGTACATTATAATGTGCGGTTGTAAGGAACAGAATTGTTCACATTCACCAAATTGGTTGTATATAAGTAGTTCCCAATGTTCCAAATTCATGAAAATGGCATCAAAGAAGAGTAGCTTTTTTTTTTTTTTGTTGTTGAGAATATTTCGGAGCGCATCAATCCTCCGTTCGTACGTGTTTCATATATTCCAAATATGAAGTTGAATAACATTTTACGTAGTTCGGAAAAACTTACTAACTTCTTAGCTTGAATTTCATGTCGTCTGCATTAACATTAATTATTTAACAAGTTAATAATTCGAAAGAAACTCAATTATTTTCTCAAGAAGCAGTAAAGTACTAGAGCTCAAAGGTCAGTGCTACAATAGTAATAAGTACGCTTCAATTTCAAGTACGTTGAAGTCAACTATATTAATTATTATTGGTCATATCGCTCAACAAAGATCATTATTAAATGAAAACACACAAACTAAGCCCCGGACCATCACTCTATCATTGCCATACTTGTTCCGCCGAACATAAGCTCTGATACTAGTTGTTGGGCTAAACAAACCCAAGAATACTGTACTTTACATAATGTATTATTGTCCGCTTTGACCAAGCTCACACGATTTCTTCCAAAAGACCTCACACAATTAAGATATCTCTATATCATATATATATATATATATAGGCTTTCAATAATTTCAACCACTAATGTAGAACTTTATCTTTACACCCAACAATCGAAAAATTTATGCAAAGAAAATAGAGATTTAAGTACCTTGAATTTTTGAAAAGTTAAAATGAGAAAAGCAATAAATTCCAAAAGGATAATGACAACCATAAATTAGGTTAGTGGTGTATGTAGCATATAATTAGCAGGTTCAAGTGTATTCAATATATATTCTCGATCAGAATATAAATATATATGTGTAAAGTCTCTAGAATTTTCAAATATTAATTTTTTGAACCCCTAATTTTAGAAAATATAATAAGTATAGCGGGAAGTAGAACTTAAAAAATTGAACCATCAAATTTAAATTATAAATCCGCCCCTGACCAAACATCTATTTTCGACATAATCGTTCATTTAATACTACGAGGAAAGAAGTGTACTAGCATTAAGTTGTAGTCTTTCCCATCACCCATCTAAATAGAGCTCTTTCCTCATCAATCATATCATCTTTGCATAAAATTTCAATTCCTGATTGGAATATATTCCTATAATTATTTTTTCTAACTTATTTTTCGCCTTATGCCTATATTAAGCAAGAATATCTAGATCATAACAACTAGATTCGTCTAAGGTGACACGTGCACCGCTTCTTCATAAGCTTGCCAGTCTAGCCTGTCATTGTTGCTTGGCCGGCACTCATCAGCCCGTCCTCCGTCATGGGCAGGGACGAAGCAACATTTACTTGAGAGTGGTCAATTTACCACTCTTCGTCAAAATTATATTGTATATATAAGTAAAATATTAGATTTTAGAGGTATATTATTATATATATTGAACACCCTTTGTCGATTTTTTTTTTATTTCTTTTTAGTTTGAACACCCTTAGAAAAATTCTTGACTTCGTCACTGGTCATGAGCATAATTTTATAAACCGTAGAAAATTTTATGGCACGTTTAATATGACAAGTTTCAAAAATCTATTTTTCGTACTTAAATGTTAAGCCCAGTCAAACAGTGCTATATATATTAAAACGGAGTGACAAATGCAAATTTCTAACACAACTAATTCTTACATGAGATATTTCTGCTTCAGGAGTTTTCTGGTGGAATATACTTTAGTGACCAAAACATTTTTTCCGAATTCAGTATACCGCTTATGCTTACGATCAAACACATCAGACCACTACAATAATGCTACAAAAAGTTAAGGTTATTATCTGGAGAATAAAGATGAAGATGTTGGAATTTGTAAAAAAGAAAAGAAGGTCCAAATTTACGCCTCTACTATATGAAATTGCACAATTGCCTTCTGTAACACTTTTGATCAATTCATACCACTATAAGGAAATAGATTTTCAGTGACGGCATTTAGTTGTATTGGAAAAAATTGAGTTTACATATTAAAGAGGTATGATGATGACGTGTCGTGACTAATCCTGTATTGTGGGCCGGTCCTGGACCGGGACCGGACCGAGCTCGCGGTCCTAACGGGTCTGGTGGACTGGTCCTGGCGTGCTGGGCCTATATGGTGCAAAAAGTCCGTGGCGGGCCGGGCACAAGATTTAAGCCCACGAGCCCGGGACCGCGAAGCTCGGGACCGGCTGGCGGGCCTGGACCGATCCTAGCGGGCCTCAACGGTAACATTTTAAAAAAAAAAAAATTTTAAAAAAAAGGCAACGGTCAAAAATTTAAGAAATAGCCGTTGGGCTGCAATTTTGACCGTTTGGAAGTTGCAACAATAGCCATTTGACCCCCAATATATAAAACATGCTCTATATATATATATATATATATATATATATATATATATATATATATTATGTATATATATACTANTATATATATATATATATATATATATATATATATTATGTGTATATATACTAGTATACTAAATATATTATATATACTATATACTATAGACATTTGGCCCCCAGTATATAAAACATACTATATATATAGTATATTATACTAGTATACTAAATATATTATATATACTATATACTGTATATACTAAACATAATATATATATAAAACATACTATATATATATATATATATATATATATATATATATATATAGTATACTATACTAGTATACTAAATATATTATATATATTATATACTATATATATTACAAAATAAATTTTTTTAAAATTAGTGCCCCACCCCAAACGGCCATATTGTGTATACAGCCGTTTTTTTATTTTTTATTCAAATTACACAAATAACCTTTTCTAACACTATAAATACCCCCTCCCTATTCTTCATTTCAATACTCAAAACTCATTTCACAAACTAAATTTCTCTCAATCTCTCACTCTCCACTTTTCAAGACTTAAAGTCTCAACTCTCAATCTCAATTTTCAAGTTAAATCATGCCTCTTCCGGAAAGAGTGCGCTTATTTGTTACGCAACACTATGATGTGCTAGAAGAAAATGAAGAAGGCTTAGTATTAAAGTGCAAGAATTGTGGTAAAGTTTTAAATTTTCGTACAGGGTCCGTCACAGGCAGTTTAAGCAGGCATATCAAGTATTGTGTTGAGGGTATTCCACCCCCGCACTTTCGTTTTTGTACTTTGTTTTCTTGAAGGTATTATGCTTCATGTTGAACTTCTTATTAATTTATTAAGCATGCGAATTTAGTTTTACAGTTATTTCGTTATTTTACTTTTTCGTCAAATACTTTATTAATTATATTTCTACATTATACATACTACATATATTTATATATCCATATATAAGAGCAATTTATATATAAACATACATATATGGTTTACAAGAAATTGCATTAAACAAAAAATTTTTTTTTAAAAAAAGCCCATTAGGCCCGCTAAGCCCACGAGCCCGGCCCGGCCCGCTAAGCCCAGGACCACAGTGGGCTTAGGCCCGTCACGGGCCGGTTTCACCCATTAGGCCCACCAAACCCGGAACCGCCAGGCCCGGGACCGCCAGAGCCCAGGCCCACCAAGCCCGGGACCACAAAGCCCGGCCCGTTAGGCCCGGGCCCACAATGCAGGATTAGTCGTGACACATAGACTGGTCAAAGAATTACAACTAGCAAGGAGGCACGAGTTGCAATAGATACGAGCAGAAAGCAAAGGAAGAGGCACGAGCGGTTATTCAAAAAGAGGCAATGCCCGTACCTGTTCAAGTCATTTAAGCCCAAGAATCAAAGGGAATGAATCTGACAGCACACGAGAGTCCAGATACAGTATTTAATGAGCATTAAATACCAAAAACGTTAGCGAATCTGTACTAAATATAATAATTTTGTAACGTAGCATTCAATGTCTTTAATTGCTCGTAATAGCAAAGGCAAAACGTATATCTTCAAAATAGCTATAAAAGGGAAAGAACTGATCAAATGTTGGGACACGAAACATTATCTGAATATACTTTGGTTTACTTGTTTCTCTATTGATTATATTCTTGCTATACAAATTACTTTCTTTTACACATTCTTCGATTATCAGTAACCCGCGTTCTTCTAAATTATAGTTTTAATCGAAATTCTATTTTTTGGTTAAACAAATTAATTCCGTTACCGGAAATCTAATAATCCATTCTATTTTAACTTAACTTTCATTGTTTCATCAATCATGTCGAACAACAACGACAACATTCAAGGAAACCAAGAAAACTAAACAAACAAACAACTTCAGGGAGATCCGCAGGACAATAACGCAATTGTCCCTTCTCCACGAGGCTCTCCACGGCGGTCTCGTGAAGTCAGTCCTGATGGATCTCATACAGATGGACAGGCTCAATTCGAAAATGTTGAAGCTATGGATGAGGCTTTGCAAAAACTTATTGCCTCACAAAACAATAAAGCTCTTCAGGCTTTTGTTAGCCAATTACGTGTTGCACCACCCACACCCACTCCAAACAACAATACTCTGGAGAACCCTTGTTCCGGGCTTGTTAATTCAGGTATTATCACACCTTTTTTTTTTAACAAACCTCTACTCAACCCTCTTAAATTAATATAAAGATTTAGTAAAAAGCTTAAAAAAATGTTTTCAATTGAAAAACTGACAAAATTTTTATTCAGAAGGATTAACTCAGAGTCGCCACCTGACATTTGATTTCGGTGTGCCAGGTCACCATTTTTTTTTCTTCTTAAATGATTGTTCCTTTTAAAACATTTCAGACTCTAAAACCAAGTTTGCACTAGAGATTAGGGTAAGGGGATTCATTTGACTCGGGGAGAAGGTATTAGGCACTCCCCAAGTCCCGTAACTAGTACGGTTGCGCACTCGATCAAGTTGGCTTTAAAATATTCAATTGAGGTAAAACAACACAGAAAAGCAAAATAAGTAAACACAGAAGAGGTTCGAGGTCGTCCCTACCTAATAAGAGAAAATGAAAAGGAAAAGAAAAGAAAAGTCCTAAGCTAACCTATACTACGACTTCTCCACCATGCTCGTCAAGGCTGTGGGCACGTAATTTTTGCACTATATGAGAAATACTCCAAAAAATTCAAAATAAAACAATTTTTCTTTGTGTGCAATTTTTAGATTTTTCGCGGCAATTTTGATAATTATTTGTATTTGTCTGTACATATTTATTTGTTAAATTAATATAAAATACAAAAATATATTACATTTGCATCTAGGACATAATTCTACATTTAAGAGTAATTAAGTTTGTTTACAAAAAATAGAAAATCACAAAAAATATGTATTTTTGCATTTTTAGCATTTTATGTCCAAATTGCGCGATTTTATTTTAATTAATGTCTAATTTTGTGTGATAATTATTATTAGGAGTTGATCAATATTTTAAGTTAATTTTGGCTTTATTAATTTAATTTAGAATATTTAAGTTTAATTTTGGAACAAATTACCGAAAAGAGAACAAAAAATAGAAGGAAATTCGGAATTAGGCCAATTCTTGAATTAACCCCAAGCCCAAAACACACCTTACCCAACCCAAAACTCCCCTAGCCCAATTTTCCCCATCTGACCAAACACATCGCCCTTTATTTTTGTTATTTTCACTATACACTAAATTAACCCTAAACCTAAAAAAACACACACACACACACGCCCCCCTCTCTTCTCTTCTTCTGCAACCTAAAGACCTTCCCTTTCCCAACCATGGCTGCCCTCCTTCAGCCACCAACGACCTCCACCATCGAACACCCTACTGCCGCCACCTTCCAGTCCAGCGACCATCCAAACGCACCACCCTACAACTATCCAAACGACTGCCGCCACTTTCCAGTCCAGCAACATCCCAAATGCACCACCCAAACAACCTCACTCCTGTTCTATCTCCAGCTCGACGCAACAGCAGCCAGCCCCTCCATCAACAGCCATTTCTGCCCGTCTCTAGCTCGAAACAACCGCCGCAAGTCATCGTCAACCTCCACGCCAGTCACCGCCGGACCACCAGCCCTTCCCCGTTCGTCGAGCCAGCTCCAGGTACATGACTGTAACCTTGTCGATATTGTAAGCTGAAATGTGAAAGCATGAATACATATGAAGAATGGAACTTTGAAGTTTTAATTTAGCTTTTTCTTTGTTTCTTTTACTGATTGTATTTAGGCTATTTCATGTATTATTATTCTGTAAATTTCTATCGCTTTGCATAACTAGGCATCTTATAGTGATGCATTAAATAATACTCTACTTTAGTTTGATTATTAGGTATTATATGTTTAAGCATGATCATTACTGTCAAACTTTTTAATAATTGGAATAAGAGAAAAATAACATAAGTTGGTCTTTAGTGAATCGGCTTGGTAAAACTGGTTAGTTCATTAGCTATGAAGGTTTTAATATT